>JAAEAF010014489.1:0-52500 GCA_011037195.1 Triatoma infestans
GACTTGAAAGGTGAGAAACTCTGTACTGCCCACCTGACTCTATCCTGTGTAACTACCCCATCTAAGGTGAGTATCAAGCAAAAGCTGCAGTGTCTCCCCTTCCCCCCCTGTAAAGGAACCATCAGGGTATCGTAGGGTACCTAACTGACTGTCCCTATCCTTACTAAGAATCCGTACCAATCTAGATGATTCCTGGAACGAATTTATATCCTCACAAAAGGATCTCCAGGAATTCCTCTTGGCTCTCCTCAGAGCATATTTATATGCTCTTTTAATACTGTTATAACTATCCCATGATTCCGAAGAATCAGCAAGGACAGCCTTCCTGTATGAGCCCCTTACCTGTCTCCTTAGTTTTTCCAACGAAGAGGACCACCAGGGGTTCTTACTACCCTTAACCACCTTGGGAGGACAAGACTCCTCGAATGAGGATCTAATATGTTCATGAAGAATACCAGCCTCCCTTTCCAATTCCTCTATACCATCAGGGGCTTCTGATTGGATAGTCAGTTTATCTTCAATAATTCTAGAATATAAACCCCAATCCGCCCTCCTAGGATTCCTATAACTAGCCAGGGTAATTGGATCAATCCCCAGACTAAACCTAATCATCCTGTGATCGGAGATGGAAGCCTCAGGACTCACCCTCCAATCTTTAATCAGACCACTAAAATTCCTAGAAGCAAGGGAAATATCAATAACCTGTCTTCTAATCCTAGTAACAAAAGTGGGTTCAGTACCCCTATTCAGGACCTCTAATCGCGTGCCCACCAGGAAATCCATGAGAGCGCGACCCCTACCATTGGTGTCGCTGCTACCCCAGACGACATGATGCGCATTCGCGTCACACCCTATTATAATAGGTATGTCATTGGTCTCCGAATACTGAACCAAACCCATGAACTCCTGAGGAGGAGGAGAGGGGCCATCATAGGGGAAGTAAGCCGAAGCCACAACTACGTCGCGACGACGCCCACCAACCCCCAGACCAACCCTCACCGCCACCAAGTCCCGACAGCAGAACTGTCGAAGCAGGACAGCGTCGACACCCCGACTGGCAAAAATACATGCCCTAGGAATGTCCCCGCCATCCGCCACGAACAGTCTGCCATCAACCACACTCAGTCCTCGAACCAAACCTTTAAAGGCATAAGGTTCTTGTATTAGAATAAAATATGTATGCAACTTAGCAATACAGCGGCATAAGTTAGCCGTTGCATCTTTGCTATGCTGCAAGTTAATTTGTATCATCTCTACCCTGTCAACCGCCATAATCACAAGTCAACATCGGAAGAGTTAGATCCTAATAAAACACGGGTAGGAAACAGATAGGTGAAAAACAAAACAATAATAATAATAATAATAACAATAGTAATAATAATGATAATAATAATCACCACCTACCTTATTTGCTGCCATCTTGGTCAGCCCTACCTGTATCCTGCGCCATTGCCTCAGAAGAAGTGGTAGGAGCATCCTCATCTTCCTTCTTCAACCTGATGAAGAGCCTGCCCATCTCAAAGAAAAGACGGAAGTCAACTTCCTTCAACGCCTGGACAGAAGCATCATCAATCCTGTAAGCCAAGGATACTCCTTTCTCGACTTGTTGTCGATACACGTTCCTCCATCGGCTTACGTCCAAATTATTTTGGAAGGCAAGACCTTTCAGCACTTGTTCGCTGGTATGCTTGCCCTCTGGAATAAACATAGAGATCCTAGCCATAGTAGGGACCTCAGACGCCTTCATAAGCTTGAAGTGCCTTCCCTCCCAACCAGGCTTAACGTTCTCCAACACCCAGTCAAATGTGGCCTGATCAAAGCAGGCCAGAAGAAACCAGCCCTCAGAGACCATGCCCGACTGAATAAATTTCAGTCTGCATGACTGTTCCTGTATGGCTTTCCTAACGATGGCGAGCATCCCCCTTCTGATGACAGAAGCGTCATCTTCAGAGAGAGGCTCGGAGGGATCGCTGCTGGTTATGGCCAGAAACAGCTTTCTCTCCGCCTCCGTTATCTTGGGCTTTTTACCTGCCGGCTGGATTCCAGGCGGCGTGTCCCCCGGGGTTCTGGATCTTTTTTGAGCCCCAATAGGTATATCCTCAGCTGGTGCAGATGCAGGTTGAGCAGATCTCATCCTCTTCGCACGCCTTTGCCTGTATCTTCCACTAAGCTTCTTCTTCTGCTCAGTTGCCTTAGACACCTTACCAGAAGTTGGCTTAGCTTCCTTTTCCTTCGCAGAGGAATTCGCAGCAGCCGTGGCCGACGCAGAATTGCCTCGCTTCTTTCCTTTGACCACGTGCCATTCATCTCCGCAGGTGGACGAGTCCTCCGCAGCGACTATTGGCGCGCTCTCCTCCAGAAGCAGGTTCTCCATACTCCTGGAAATACTATCCAGTTTCCCCCCAAGTGCATCCGAGCCCTGGTCGCCCAACCCTAGATGCACAGAGGAGTTTCCCCCACCACCGATGACCCCCTCCTCTAAGGGGCCCTCGGCTGACGATTTTACTTGATTTAAATCCATAAATTAAGTTTAAAAAGTTCATCTCCAGAGCTCTCCACCCTCCACGGAGCCTCACAAATTGGGACGCTATAAAGAAGCGCCAGAGCTACCCCAGAGATATAGCGCCCGGGGATTGTGAGCCAAGGCCCACAATACCCAGGAGCTCACCCATGCGTATTTTACGCTAGCCGATTGACCAGAGCTGGGTTAGGCTCTGGCCGCCTGTTTAGCGGAGTCCGGAACCAAAGTGGTGTGTTGGACTGCCAGGCCCGCTGAGGTAACTTGCCTCTAGCGTGAACCTGCGCCCTCAACCACCAGGACTTCCTTTCCCCACGACACAGGTATCCACACACGGCAAACATGTGGGTGGCACCAGCACGTGCCACTGGCGTGTAAAACTGTAATAAGTGTTTAATGTTAAGGCGTTTAGGTGTAAGTGATGCAGTATGAATTCCCCCAGAGGCTCCGCAGCAAAAGAATTCACTGCAAGAGATTCAGGCCGCACATAAATTATGGCGACCCAAACAGAGGGCGGAAAGAAAAGAAAATCTCCACCTACTCACACTCCTAAAGGGAATACCACTGCATTTGTTAGTCTGTAATTGTAGCTGAGGTACGTGGGAGTGCTAGGTTCCCAAATAGCCCGAGGGCTACCCTCTGCGTTCGCCATCCATCTTGGCCACCTACGCTTCCACCAAAGTGGAGCGCAGATGTTACCAGAGCCAGCGACGAGGACGCGATGGATAGGCTAGTATGAGGTTCCGCGACGGGATAGCCGTCTCGTGAAACATAGGGAAGTTTCGCCCTATGTGAGTACGAATACTCCCTCATACCTTTGGCTCCATTTCGGTGGGAAATTATAGATTCTGTGGAATAAAAGACATTTGTTGAAGCTTATAGAGAAGGACTTAGTGGCTGGGGATGGCGAAGAAGAGTATGGAAACATTCAAGAAGAAGATGGATAGATATTCTCTAATCGTCCGTGCCAGATCAGAGGTCGATACTGATTAGTAAAAAATGATTGGAAATCAGAATGGTAGAGATTGAAGTGATTACCATTTTGGGAAAGCTTGGAAATTTTTTTTATGAGAAGACGAATTTTTATGAAAGATTAGAGAGAATTTGGACGTAAATCACCGGGCAGCGTGGGTTGACAAAAAAAAAAAAAAAAGATGGAATGTTCTATTTATTTCAAGATCTTTTGGGTGAAACTGGAAAGAAAGATTATCAATTTGAAGAAAAATGGAGGAGAGAATAAGTGGGAAGCAGATTTTTATTACTTTGCTGGGATATCATCGTAAAGATGGGCAATGTAGTAGTCGTTGAGTTATAAAAGTAATTTCACCAAAAGAGAGAGAAATTAAGAATAAGAAAGGACAAAGTAGGCAGTCGGGAAAATTGATAGCTTGGGCACAGCCTGTTGTAACATGATTGAATCAAGTTATAGGGGTTATTGGATTTCATTGAAAATTTATCACTAGTTACGTAACTAGAACGTACTTAAACCCTATAAGAAGAGTGATAATTCGTTTAGCTGTGTTTGAATTATATGTCACTTAACAAATATTGAAGATAGATAGATCAGTAATTAAGTAGGTGGGGTTCTAGCTTACAGTCTGAGGGGGGAACCTTTTCTTTTATTTATCTGTTTGTTTGTGAATTTACAAATAGAACGCAACGTATTCAAAAATAAGTTACAACAAACATAAAAATAATAACTGTCATATTACAGAGTTATTTGAAAGACTCACTTTAGTCTTCAGCTAGGCGAGTGCGTCTGGATTTGCGCCTAGCGGCGTCACTTTGATCTTTATCAGGTGCTATAATAATGATGGTTGAGCCAGGTATAGAGGAGATGATGATTGAGATTGCTTTCTCGCTCGATTGTTTGTAAAATAATACATTTGTATATATATGTATACTCGTATATGCTCCTTTCTTTGACATAATACGTATCTCTACCCATACATATAATCATGCATTTATGTATATCAACCATTCGTCTTAATAAAAAAAAAATATCAATTTTTTTACTACAGTTTTTCACTACAAATTTCCTCTAGCTTTCTGCATTAGCTGACTTTTAGAGATGTTAATAGATTCACTTGATTATACCCTACTAATTACGGTTGGATGCTCTTACATTAACATCATTAAATTTTCGGATAATTTCATATTTACGCTATACAGTTTAATGTGCACAGTGCTAATGCGTACTCAGTTCTCTCCCAGGTCTATTAATTTAGTTGACCTGTGACGCATGATTATGATAATGGAATGGAACATATTAATATCTGATTTACTAAAATCATGATATAGTTCCCCAGTTTATGTGTTTGTGCGTTTATAAACTATGCACCCATTTTCTCAGCAGTTGCTGTTTATATATAAATAATATTGAATTTTAACGCAAATTCTAATTTATTAATCTAAATTATAAAAAGAAATGAATCTAATTCTCTTTAGAGTGATAATTTTTTGTGATCAATATAATACTTTTCACTTCCTCTTACTCCTGATAAAAGGATGTGTACAATCGTGTCA
Organism: Triatoma infestans; assembly: GCA_011037195.1. Classification (NCBI taxonomy): domain Eukaryota; kingdom Metazoa; phylum Arthropoda; class Insecta; order Hemiptera; family Reduviidae; genus Triatoma; species Triatoma infestans. The sequence continues at coordinate 5,045 of JAAEAF010014489.1, forward strand.
CATTTTCGAATTTGATTATTTTACGTGTGTGTGTGTGTGTGTGTGTGTGTGTGTGTGTGTGTGATTATATGTATCAGTATGTGTATTTTCAACAAAATATCTTAAAAAAGAATAATCACAGTAAAGTCAAATTTGATATTCCGTCTACCACCGCATCTGACACGAAAATTTTCCCGCAAAATCCATCAACCGGAAATGCAAAGTTACAGATTGTTCTTCAGTTCCAACGATTTCCTCTAAACTTTGTATATATGTATATATGCGAGGGTCATTCTATAAGTAATGAGACAAATCGCTGTAGCTCAAAAACGATTTTTTGATCAATACAAAACTTTGGCTACTTTTCAACATAGTTCCCAGCAACATTTATACGCTTGTCCCATCGTTCTTCTAATTTGTGTATGCCTCTGGCATAAAATTCTTTGGATCGATCTCGAAGCTACTTTTGCACCTGATTGTTAACTTCTTCATTGGATGGAAAATGTTTCCCACGTTTTGGCCTCTTTAAGGAGTCCAAACAAATGAAAGTCCGATAGGGCGAAGTCGGGGCTGTATTGGGGATGTGGAAGGATCTCTCACCCCACTTTTTTAAATGATTCTAGAGTTAACTGTACCATGTGTGGGCGCACGTTGTCATGAAGCGAAATCACGCCTTTAGTCAAGAGTTCACAACGTTCCTTTCGAATGGTAGGCCTTACTTTGTAATACTGTAATACTGGCTGTTGATGGTTCGTTGATCTTCGAGATAGTCACAATAAATAGGCCCCTGAGAATCCCAGAATACTGTATGACATTACCTGCAGACGGCTGGATCTTGAATTTCTTTCGAATGGGAGAACCCGTATGCTTCCACTAAAGTCTTTGACGTTTCGACTCCGGCTCAAAATAGCGTGTCCATGTTTCATCACATATTACTGTGATGGATGCAAGAAACTTTGAAATAATATTAATTTATAAATAAATCAAAATTAAGAAAAAGATTGACATTCCCTTGCAAAAGGGCAAGCCCAGGTATAAGAAAACAGTTACTGGTACGGTCAAGAACAATTATGGCATTGTACTACCCCTTCTCCTCAAAGGGGAGGAATTGAAGAAACAAAGAGAAGAGATATTTTAAGGACAGACTTGTGCTACAAATCAAGGTGGAAGCATCAGAGCTAATACCAGTATTGAGTTATAAGAATTTATTATAAGTTTTATTTGTGATATTCAAAGTACTTAATTTCTCTTAAGGAGTAATATATTTAATTTAATCTACCAGTGTGTTCTTAATTATTCTTATACTTCTATCTTTTCCTCAAACATACTTACAAGCCTTTATACAAGACCGCTCGTGCTACACAACCAACTACACATCATCACACCATAACATTACATTACAATTCTACTGAAAAATTCTTTTTCAATTAAATATCGTTTTTTCAACTGTTGACTAATCTGAAACCTGGTTTCTTTATGGGCATCAGTAAGTTGTCTTGGAACCTTTTTCGCACAAGTTTTCTTGTACTGAAGCTTATTCTGAATAATGTTATGGACTGTCCCAACACTCGCGTGCACTTCTTCAGCCATCAGTTCAACAGTAATATGCCTACTTTCCTGAATTAACACGTTAATGCAAGATTCGAGGGTGGAAGTTGCAACTCGTCACAGACACTTACACGGCCACTTTTAAACTGTTCTACCCATTTGTAAACGTTCGAACGGTTCAAACAATTATTCCTGTACACATTCAACATTCTTTCGTAGATTTCACTACCATTGATACCCCCTCTACAACTAAAAATCTAATCAGTGAGCGTTGTTCTTCCGAGGTGCAATGCTTGAGTGGACTCGCCATTATTAACTGAATATATTTAAGGTTATGCTTACCAAATACTTTCGTACAGCTGATGGGAAACGAAGTACAAGGATGCCAATTTGATGCACTGAAACTATTGTATTGATTAAACAAACCCGTTTCTGAGCTACAGCGATTTGTGTCGTTACTTATTGAATCACCCTCGCATATATACATATGTATGTATATGTATATATATTTTTTGAGGAGTTCCGGGAGAACAGTAGCGTTATGCTTCCCTGTAAAGCACCACTTCAGTACAATATATGGTTCTGCTTATATTGATGTATATAAGAAACATTGCTAGAATTCCAAAATTGAAGAATATCATTAACCGGAAGTACAACGTTACAAAATATGTTTTGAGTTTGGTGGGGGGGTTCTCGAAAACGATAACGATTTCCTTCAAACTTGGAATGCTTACTGCACAGTTATAAAGATATCATTTTTGTTTGTACCATTTTATCGAAAAAAATTGATGTTTAGGTAGTTCGGCGGAATTGTGGTGTTTAATTTTAGATATTATATGAGGTTAGTTTAATGTTAACGACTACAATTGGTGGACTACAAATTAATCATTATACCAAATGTTGTCTGGGTTAGTACAAAGTCTCTCCCGTCTCTTCTGTGATAATATTAGGGTTTGAAATTTAAAAACAAAATATGTATATATATAATTATTTATATAATTGTATTAACGCAATAAAAAAAAAGTCGTGGTAAATGCTTCACACCAAATTTTTTGGTGATTGCTGTAATGAACTCTTAACTACATTAATAGTGAACACAACCCATCAAATTTTCCAAATGAATTCAACTCTAAATTTGACATAGGTTCTATTGATACCCATCACTCTCTTCAGCTCTCTTCGACATTACTGTACTAATTATCTCTCACATAAGCTTGATTTCATTGTAATGATAAGGGTCTAACAATGATGTCAAACTCTGCTAGACCTTCCCACACAAATTTCAATTACTACTGTTCAAAGTGAAATGTTGGTTTGAATTAAATTGACAAAAGGAATTTATGGATCTATTTGTATGTATATCGCCATTAAAAAAAAAAAAATCAATATTTAGAATTATTTAATTAAAGAAACAAATTTAATTATTACAGTAAGAAAAATTATAATAATTTTGTAATGCATTATATTCAGTTTTTATAATGTATTAAATTGCAGTTCGTTATAACCTCTCAAGCACCTGTTCTTTAACACATTGATTCGGGGCGTTTATCGCCGGCTCATTATGACGAGAGTGGGGGATTTTTTTTTTTTAAATATGCTAGGGAATTTTGGCATTAAAGAAAAATCACTCTAAATTGATAATTATTTTGAATTTTGTGGTGAATCTTTAATTTTCTTTCCTTCGAATGTATTCTTCATCGTTATTAACAAAATATAAAAGCATTCTTTGTAAAGGTTGGATAAGATTGACAGGCGGGGAGGGCGAGCCTCATTCCATTGCGATTAAGAGGTCTATTGTAGATCCCCGTAGTACATCCATGAGTTTCGCGCACTCAATCAGGCCTAGCAAAGCTGAAAATGGCTCCGCCATAAAGCTCGTAGCATCAAGATTGCTGGTCCTCAACTGCGGAAACCTTGCCTTCACTCACAAAGGAAGTATACCGGGGTTTTCTCCTCGGTCCTGCAGAATTGGCATACCGCATTATCTGCAAATAGTAGTTGGTGCATATGCCTATTTACCCTACAATGCCCTGATAGTAGACCCACTATTAGCCTTATATCCCTTCGGCTATGGCTCAATAGGTCCATCGTAAAAATAGATAAATGTCTTCCAAAAAAAGAATTTAGCCTGCCTCTTCTGCCTTTGTATTCTTTCCCAACATTGCAGACGCTGGTCTCCTATCCTTCCTTGATAGAAGCTTGAATCAGGTTCCCGCAGAAGGGCTCGGGGATTCTTTGTATAAATAAATATAAAATATACAGTTGAAAACGCAAAAAGGAAAATTCATGATTTTTGTCAATATTATTTATTACCAATTTTTTTATATAATTGTACTAAGAAGTATTAGGAGGGGGACTAATTACTACTTCTATAGTAATACTTCTAAGCATTAGAATCTAGTACTATGAAGAAAGAATGGGCATAACAAACAGACGGACGCGTAGTAACCCCAAATAGCTACGTTTCCCGCTTTCTACCACGAGGCTCATGCGTGGGTTCCACGGGGGCCATGAAAATCACCCCGACTGCGGCGTTGGAAGTCCTCCTCAATTTGCCAGCACTACACATCCTCGTTCAAGGCGAAGCCAGAATGGGAATACATAGGCTCTTGCGGGAGCTGCCTCCCATCACCTCTAGCACGATCGTAATAACCAGAGGTTGATTGAGGAAATCAAGGCTGACCATCTTCTTGGAATGCCAACTGATAGTATGGTTCCTAGGTATTTCGAAAGGAACTTCCAAATTGTTATACCGAGCCGAGGCGAATGGGCCTGTGACCCCCCCCCTGTTCGGTAACTCGATCTGGTATACAGACGGATCCAAAACTCCGACTAGGGTCGGAGCCAGGGTCTATGGGGGCAGGCCTAAAGATTAAGGCCAGCCTAGGGAAGTACGCCACGGTCTTTCAGGCTGAAGTCATGGCGTTACAACTCTGCGCTAGGGAGATTATAAGGCAAGGCATAGTGGGTAGAAGAGTGGACATATATTCCGACAGTCAGGCAGTCCTGAAGGCACTTTCTTCACACCAAATAGTCTCAACACTGTTGTGGGATAGCCTATTTGCCCTAACCGAGGTGGGTACTCGGAACAAACTGACACTCGCCTGGGTGCCGGGACAAGCGGGGTTTCTGGGCAATGAAAGGGCGGATGCCCTAGCGAGGGAGGGTTCTGCGCCTTGTCCAGGAGCCTTATTCAAACTTCTATCAAAGGTTGGATAGAAGAACAGCGTCTGCTTTGATGGGAGAGAACACCAGGTCAGAGGCAGGCAAAGCTTTTATCAAGAGACATTTGGTTAAATTCACCAGAGATCTACTGAGCCATACCCGAAGGGATATAAGGTTAATTGTGGGTCTACTAACCGGGCATTGTAGGCTGAACAGACATTTGCACCATCTACAACTTGCAAATAGTGCGGCATGCCGATTCTGCAAGGCAGAGGAAGAAACCCAGGAGCACAACCTTGTGAGTGCGCCGGCCTGGCGAGGACAAGGTTTTTTTCAATTGGGGACAGGCAATCTCGAAGCTATGAGGGCGGCTTATCCCGAGCGGCTTCATGAGGGAGCCGCTCTCAGCTTTGCTAGGACTGGTTAGGAGGGCAAAGCTGGGGGTTGTGCTATAATTTAAGGGGATCCACAATACACCTCGTCTTGTAGGTCGCAGTGGGGAGAGGCTCGCTCCCCCCCCATCACTAATCTAATCTACCACGAGGCTGCAAAATACTGATCCGCGCTATACTGTGTTTACATAAAACGTAATTTTATGATTTTATGTATCCTAACAACATTATATTAAATAATGATGCCTTGTTATTCAGAATTCAACATTTAAGTCATCCACATTTAAATTGAAAAAATTAGCTATGTCTTTTTCTGAATAAGAAAAAAACCGTAATTTATGTTCGCTGACAATATGTGTTCATTGCTTTATTACCCAGCATTTTACCACTTCAGAATAATATATGGCTCTAGCACCTATCGTTACAATAAGGAAAGCAGTGTTAGAATTTGAAACTCATAGAAAAATTGTTTAATCCAAAATGAGACTTTACATAATCGGTTTGGGGGTGGGGGATTTTCTCAAAAATGATCGCAACGAATTTCTTTAAAATTAATTGCTGGCTCCACATATATCTGTTCATATCACTTTTATTGAAGAGAATTTGGGAAAATAAAAATAAAAAGCAGAATAATGTTTCTTCCAATGATGCACAAACGAGATATTAAGTTTGAACATACTCTTGCATTTTACTTTTTGAGTTATGGTGTTACAAAACATACATACACATTCCTTTTCTCACATTCCAGGCGTTGTCTAGTAACACCTGCGTTTTCCTCTCGAACGTATGTTTCCAGTGAGAATTCAATTTTGAAAATACTACAAGAATACAATACTTTCTCCTAGCAAAATTAAGAGAAAGTAGAAGTACCTGACTGGAATGACGTCAACTAAAATAACTTGGTTGAAGGAACACCTTTTCTTTGCAAAAGTTGTTGAAAAAGTCCAGAAATATGGTAGGTTCTTCCAATATATATAAAAATAAATAAAAAAAATGTTTCAAACTTGCAAGAAACTTTGTATAAGTTAAGTTACAACAAACTTTATTGGAAGAATAAAGTTAAGATGAGTTGTATCGAAGATACAGCTATATATAGGAAATAAAAAATAAAAATGATTAAACAGCAATAAAATGATTCATTTTAAAATACAATTTATAATAGTAATAATCTTTTCAAAATTCAGGATCATGTTTTTATTTTTATAAATTTCTTATCTTGTAACTGTTTCGTAACATTTCGTTGTCATATAATCTCTGAATATTTTTTTAAAAATTTTTAATTACTATAGAACTTAGTAGTAAAAATCATTTTAGAGTTATTTTCAAGTTGTAATGAATTGAATGAAAGTCCTAAGAAACATTACGTTGAAGTGAAACACTACACAAACTTGGTGAATTTGCTCTGACCGGTCCGAAACCGGTCAGGAACAAAAGGAAAATGCATGCTGTCATGGATAAAATAGCAGGTGTTACCCAGCACTGCAGATCCATCCACATATTCCCATGAAATTCCTTTTGATGCTGTAATAGAAGTTGGCTCCTAACGGACTAGAGAAACTGCTAGTCTAAGGAAGTCTTATAAAGAGGACGATCTTGTTGGAAGTATAAAACTTGAATGACTGCGCTGGGACACTTACACAGGATTGAAGAAGATAGAGCATCTCAGGAAGCAAACAAAGGACATCTTGGTAGTGCAGGAGACCAACGGGGAAACCTATGCTGAGAAGGTTATGAGATATGGAGGCTAATCTCCAGCAATTAATGGAGAAAGTAGCTACCAAACAGACGTGGCTGGAATGGAAGCCAAGCAAGGGCCATAGAGCCATGGAAATAATAATAATAATAATAATAATAAATGAGGCTCAGTACATCCAGAAAAGCTAAAAGAAGGTCATGGTTCTCTCACAGGCGAGTGTCGCTGTGGATGATCATCTGAAATTGTAAAAGTATAAGTAGTAAACATTGTTGAGGTAGAGGCTGATTCAGGATGAAATGTAGCCAGGTTATTCAGAACGGAGTCGATCGGCCCGGATGGGTTTATGTAGCTGACTAAACTCTAGGCATTTCCAAAAAAAAGCAGCATGCTTTGAAAAAAGTAATGTTTACAATTTTCTTCAGAAGTACTAGACTGAGTGGCGATGTCGAAGAGCGGCAGACTGTTTCAATAAACTGATACACAGACTATGGAAGCACTCTGAACGTCAGAGTCTTAATTCTCCATCATTTAGCTATCTCTAGTTCTTCTTCAAACTCAAAATCATACTTTGAGATACTGATGGGCTTAAAACGCACTTCTAGTGAAGTATTTGAATTTGACACGATTGCTCTGTACCATCATTCTTCCTTTGAGAATGTAGCCCTAATCTAATCCGCTTGGAGAACCTCTTTCATTGCTAAACTAATTTGTAATAAAAAGAAAACTTGAATTAGGCTAGTTTTCCAGTCTCAAAAAAGATCAAAGGGAATATGCATTTAAAAGAAAAAAGTAAGAGATGCAACAGCCTGGAAATTATACCACAATTTCTACACACAAGTTATTAATTCTGCTGAAAGGAGTCTGGAATAGTGAGTACTCTACCCTACTAGAGATTTTGAATGGAAGGACCTTTTTACTGTCAAGATATCCATTTCTTTTCTTAAGATAATCCTACAACCATCCTCATCTCTTGACGTTGGTGGAGTTCTAACATTTTTTTCTTACTACATAACCTTCTATATTTCTTCTTATGTAAATCTATTTCTCTTCCTTATTATTACTTATTATATTTGGAACATTTCTCGCACTTTGACACTAACTTTGAATATACTTTATTTGATATAATTTTTTTTTTTTTTTAATTTTAAGTTTTCCCATATACAATATAAGCAATATAAAGTTTAAATTTCACAATGCTTGTGAAAATATTTTTATTAATAATATTTAAAAATTTCTAGTTTTTTTCTCGTTAATTGTTTTTTCTTTTACTCAGACTCTTAATCTTTTTCTAGCAGAAACAGAATGGACACTATCCGACCCGAATTATGCCCATGAAACGGAGAAAATAAAAGGAAAAAAAAAGACCGGATCACGGTTAGAGTTCTGAAACAGATTTGTTGTAAGCAGAGGCCTTTATTTAGCTTATAAACGACAACCTTTATTTGGCTTTTATGATTTAATTTACCTTTATTTGTTTGAAAACTTCGTAGGTGATTTATATTGTAACGCAGCCACTGGTGCCATCTAGGAGAGAAAGCAGGTACCTCAAGTTCTCCTAGTGGCCGCTAGGAAGCGCTGGTGGCGCGCTCTGGCCCCTTCTAGAACAATCTATAATCTCCTAGACCCTTCTCCACCGGTATAAATAGTGGGACCACAGAGAGTTTAGAGAGATTTTTGTTTCAAACGAAGTGTGCATTTGTGATAAGTGTATAAAAAGTGAACAAAGTGAACTTTTGTTGGTTTAAACTGTGAATTAATTATTATTAAGTTATTATTAATAATATTTAAAAAAGGCTTACAAAAGTAGACAATTTCAAGCAATATTTCTGTTTTTTTTTTTTAGAAAAGGCTACAGGATGATTAATAAAATGGCGTGGTCAATAAGTGGAATAAACAGGCTTCAATTTATCAAAATACGCCTAGAGGTTGCATGTTGTTGATACAACCGCATAGGCGATTCTTAATCCCTTTCTATGATGTCCATCAATAATGACACGGATGAATGAGCTAAAATTTGGAAGTATTAAGCTTTAGCACTAGACCTAAAAAAAAAAAATTCGTATTTAAGCTCTGGAATTTAACCACTCAAGTCAGTCTAAAATCCATCACCAAGTGTGATCAACATTCGAAGAAGCCTAAACATGCGAACAAGAAGTCAGGATATATATAATGTATGTTTTGTAGGGTTGGATAGAAAAGAAAAACTTATAGCCGAGATAAGTTAGGCTTACTGGACACTGTTTATATTATTCCGAGAATATTAAGCACTGCAATGTCCTTACTCTGTATAATTTAAAGTGAAAATATGGAATGAAAACTGGCATAAAGACCGGGCCAGCAACAGGTTCCTGCCAAGGTTTATTTGAGATTCAGATGTAACTCAGTCGTACACAATTTAGTTATAATATGAACCGATAAGATTTTTTTGTATGATTATAATGTTTAACTTTGTTTTATTAAATTGGATTCGATTTTAAAATATTATAATCATGTCTCATTAACCAATATTGCAATATCAATCCGTATGCAAATGAATAAAATTAGAAAATTAGGAAAAACTAGCGAGCCAAAAGCATAAAAGTTTTATTTTCCGATTGGCGGTCGTGTTTTCTTTATTCCCCTATATTATAAGCTGAATGACCATTCCTCTTTCCAGTCGTTCTTCCAACAGTGTGACCCAGCATCCTGAGTACAAATCTGTGAAAATTCCTTCTTTTTTTTACTTTCTCTTACTCCTAGTAAGAGGAAGCATTGTAATCGTATCAAATTTTCGATATCGAGTTTTCACCGGAAAGATTCCGGGTCCAAAAAAGTGGTTTTTAGCAAATGGTATCTGTGTGTGTGTGAACAGCATAGCTCAAAAACGAAAAACCGCAGAAAGTTGAAACTTGATATTCCGTTTACTATCACCATGGGATCTGATTACGTTATCTGTCAAAATTCCTCAACCGGAAGTACCATTTTACTAGTTGATTGTTTTACTTTTTGGCGTTTTTCTCAAAAATGGTTCCGACGATTTTCTTTAAACTTATTGTATCAACTTCATATACAAAGAGCTACAACTTTTATTTGAAACATTTCTCCGGAAAAATTCATTTAAGGGCAGTTCCGGGGGAGGGGTGGGTTAAGTTTTCATCTAAAGTGCTATTTCAGTTTATTAGACAACTCTGTCATCTTAATAATGTTAATTAGAATTAAATATGTTGTTGAAGTTCCGAGTTTGAAAAAAAATCGGATAACCGGGGAAATGCGTTTGTTTTAACACTTTACTAAATGATTTTTTTTCACTTTTTCGCAATTTTCACGAAAATGGCTCCGACGATTTTTTTTGAAACTTCATATATAAACTAAACATGCAAAGATCTACATCTTTTATTTAAAACATTTCTCTGGGAAAATTCATTTAAGGCACTTTAGGGGAGGGGTGGGTTTACAGCTTTCTCTAAATTGCTATTATAGTTGATTAATACAATTCTATCATCCACAACAAAATTAATTAGAAATAAATAAATGGCCAAAATTCCGAATTTTTAGAAAATTAGTAAACCGGAAGTGCAATTTTACTGAACGGTATTTTCAATTTTCGACGAATTTCAATAAAATGTGGTACACTAACTATAAAATTTTGTCAATTATAATTTTGAGAACTGGAGTAAGAGAAAGTTGTGTGAGTGTTTCAATCCAGATTTTTTTTATAGTCTAAATCTTGTTTGTTTAAAATTATTTACGTGTGGCATCATTTTTTTCAAATTATATTATCTAGATATTTATTTAATTTGTTTACGCTTATTTAATAATAATATACTGCATTTCAAATTATAAAATTATTAATTTTATGATTTTTTTTAAGGATATTTTAAAAAGAAATAAAACTAAATTATAACATGTTTACCATTGGAATTTATATGAGAATAAAATAAAGGTAATAGAATGTGGAAAATAATGTGTATGCCTGTACACGTACAGTTCATTCGTTATTCTAAACGTTAGATAAGAAATAAATAGCAATATAGTGTATTGAAAATTTCTTATTCACAATAGGTAGTTTTACAAAAAGCTGAAGGTAAAATAGCGACTAACTCTATACTCCCCTCCATATTTTATCGATATATGTTACCTTCCTCTAAAGAGGCCGTTGTTACAAACCCTTTTCAGAACTCTTTTCAACATTTCAATAATCTAGCTTGACCTTGGTCCGTTTCTTCTAATCGACAATATAATACAAGAATGGGATACGAATTTATTAATGTTAAGCTTGTAGGAAATACTACTAGAAAACTATTCATGTGGTTTTAAGTGAATTTGCATATTTTTAGGTTCTTTTATTACTAGTAAGAGGAAGTATTGTAATCGTGTCAAATTTTCGATATTGAATTTTCACCGGAAATATCCATTTTGAGGTCCCCTGAGTCCAAAAAAGTGTGTTTTTTAGCAAATAGTGTTGGTGTGTGTGTGTGTGTGTGTGTGTGTGTGTATGTATATGTATGTTGTGACAGCATAGCTCAAAAACGAAAAATCGTAGAAACTTCAAACTTGATATTCCGTTTAGGTATCACCATGGGACCCGACAGTGGGTCATCTGTTAAAATTCCTCAACCGGAAGTACCACTTTACTTGTTGGTTTTTTTACGTTTTTGCAATTTCTCAAAAATCGCTCCAACGATTTTCTTCAAACTTTCTATATCAACTAAACATACTAACAGCTATAACTTTTATTTGAAACATTTCTCTAGGAAAATTCATTTAAGGGCACTTCTGGGGGAGGGATGGGGTTAGGTTTTCATCTAAAGTGCTATTTCAGTTTATTAGACAATTCTATCATCTAAATAATATTAGTTAGAATTAAATATGTTGTTGAAATTCCGAGTTTGAAAAAAATCGGATAACCGGAAATGCATTTACTTTACCACTTTACTAAATAATTTTTTCACTTTTTCGCGATTTTCTCAAAAATGGCTATGACGATTTTCTTGAAACAATACATAAATTAAACATACAAAGATCTATAACTTTTATTTAAAATATTTCTCTGGGAAAATTCATTTAAGGGCACTTTTAGGGGAGAGGTGGCGTTACAGCTTCCTCTAAAGTGGTATCATAGTTGATTATACAATTCTATCATCCAAACAAAATTAATTAGAAATAAATAGATGGCCTAAATTCCAAGTTTTAAGAAAATTCGTAAGCCGGAAGTGCGCTTTTACTGAACAGTTTTTTCAGTTTTCGACGAATTTGGTTATATTTGGTACACATTCTACAACTTTTGTCAATTATAATTTTGAGAACAGGAGTAAGAGAAAGTTGTGTGAGTGTTTCAAACCAGATTTATTTTTTTTTAGTTTAAGGCACGTTAACATCTATGGTCACTTCTCCGACAGTCTGTTGGGCCTCTGGACAGCGTTGTCTCGCTACAGACAACACTGTCCATCACCGGACATTTAACTGTAGAGGCTTCCTAGTAAGAAAAAATCTAAGGGCAGCACAGCTGGACTCAGGATCTTCGCATTGAAGTCCAGAATGCTAACCACTTACCTATTCTCCTCTCTAAGAGGAGCCAAATTTTCGGTATCGAGTTTTCAGCTAACTATCCATTTTGAGGCCCCCTGAGTCCAAAATAAAAGTGGTTCGTAGCAAATTGGCTGTGTGTATATGTGAACAGCACAGCTCAAAAACGAAATATCACAGAAAGTTCAAACTTGATATTCCGTTTAGGTAGCACCATGGGATCCGACAGTAGGTTATCTGTCAAAATTCCTCACCCGGAAGTACCACTTTACAGAATATTTTTTTTTTTTACTTTCCGGAGGCCCAACTTTCATTTAAGGGCATTTTTTAGGGGAGGGGTGGGGGTTATGTTTTCCCAAAAGTGCTATCATAGTTGATTATACAATTCTGTCATCTAAAAAAATTAATTAGAAATAAATAGATGGCCAAAATTCCGAGTTTCAAGGAAATTAGTAAACCGGATGTGCGGTTTTTACTGAACAGTTTTTTCAGTTTTCGACGAATTCCAACGAGTTTCATTAAATTTGGTACACAAACGATAAAATTTGTCATTAATTATAATTTTAAGGACTGGTGTAAGAGAAAGTTGTGTGAGTGTTTCACACCTGATTTTTAGTTTTGGAAAAGAATGCTAAAAAAAAAAAAAAAAATGAATAGAAGACGATGGACATGGAGCGGTAAATGAAGTATATTTCTTTAGGTATTTAAAGCGGCGTAACTGCGTCCGCAGCTTCTGTTTCCAGAATACCACAGAATCTATAAAAACAATTGATAATTATAACTCTTCAAACTGCAAACTGCAAACTTTAGTCCACAATCAAGCAATAAACTCCATGTTGCTGTCACCTGCAACTCCAGCGCTACGGTTGCTCTCACAGTTCAACATCCGGCCACATCTTATCCACTGTCATGTCCACCAGCAAGGAACTGACGTATGAATCACAATTTTAAAGCAACCAAGCTAGTCAATCAAGAACTTTGAATCTCGCTCTTTGGAGTTAAATTAGTCTTCAAGACTTCAAGATTGCTTGCGGCATTGAAGAACCTCAAGAAGCTTACAACCAACTCTCTTTGAGAGTTTAATAAGTAACATCTTCGAAGAAATAATAACCAGTAAAAGTGGTCTTCATTTCTTTCTCTCCCAACTCGCCAACGCTACCAACATCGCTCTGCGACCGGCTTCTCTAGATTTACTGTACACTCATGCTCCTCACTTAATATCTTGCTAAATAAATAATTATTGTGACTAAAAGTGCAATTAAACATGAATTGTCAATAAACATCATCAATCCTTCCTCATCATCATTTACCTCTAACTCGAGAAATAGAGGCTAAAGTGGCACAATATATAAACAAAATTCTTGCAGGAAGCAGTGCGTTTGATATCTTTCGTCAATAGATCTCTTTAATTGGAAGGTTTCAGATTAGAATTAAAAAAATAAGGAACTAATTAATTAAATTTAAATAATTATATTGACGAACACTATTGTAGGCTTATACTAAAATAATCGTTCTAAGTATAAGGATTATGTATGCATCAAAATTAACAAAAGGTAAAAACATGTGATACTTCCCTTGCATGACCCTTTTATTTAATGTGAGAAATTTGTTTTTAGTGTTATATATATATTTATATATAGAATATTAACCCCTTTTATTTTAGTTCATTAATGATAATTGATTTTACGAAATATTAAACAATTGAATTAACAAACTTTTCAATATAATGCAATCAATAGAATCCATTTCCAAAACGAAATAACATTTATTTTGTATTGAAGTGGAAATAAATATATTTCAAACTTATTAGAGATATTTGAACTTGTAGTTTTCACTTATATATTCTGTTTTGTTTAGAAAATCCCTTGAGTTATGAAAATGATGTTCCTCCTTAAAAAAGTGGTCTCTATCTCTTTATGTATTTATTCAAATATCGTAGGAAAGTCAAATTAGATATTCTATTTTGGGGATAACCGGGGATAAATATGACATGAAGGGTTCAACTAAAATAGGTCAATCGGAAGTACCAGTTTACTGAATTAATTTTTCTTTTTTATCTATGTTATGGCTGTTCCGATTTTCTTTCATTTGATAAATTATTTTATAGTTTTTTTTTTTTTTTTACTTTGTTTTTATTTATTTTTTTTTTTTTAATATAATGATTTTATCATCTTCAGAATCATCTGAGAGATGTAAAATGGGAGCGGCTCAATACACCGAAATTCACTGCAACTTAAAAGAATTATTGCGGTTTCTTGGGGCGTAAATGTTTGGGCATATAGTCGTATATAGTACGTAAGTATGAGTGAAGTTGGGGGGTATGTGCAATTCCGCCAAACATGATAGGATTAGCAACATCATATGTTTGGCAGCGACTACGCTTGTGCCGTTTAAGCCTAGGAAGCCATTTTGAATAAATAGGAAATATTTTTTTGTTCGATTTTTGTAAATAAACTGGAAAATTGTTTTGTTTTAATGATGTTTTACCTGATTTTTTAAGTCCCTTATGGTTTTAAAATAGCTTTTAACTTTTATCAGCATTTGAACTTTCTTATTTATTTGAAATTCATAAGAAAATCCGCTTTTAATTTTAGTTTATGAAACAGAAAAATAGGAAAAAAATCGTTGCAGTTTGAAAACGGCAGCGGTTTGTAATATTGAAGTGAAATTAACGGCATTTTCCTTCAATTTTTTAATAGTTTTCAATACATTAGTAAAAAGTGGGGGTCAAAAAATAATCGCCACTTTCAACCACCGATTTTAGGTGCAGATTGCTGTAGGAGATTATTGCACTTCGACTTGAAATATCTATTGTGCCTCACATGGTGTAAAAGGTGTACGGCGGCAATCAAAACATTAACACCATCATAAACTAGAGCGAAAATACTTCAAAAAACGTCACGTTCACTTTTCAGATATCTTTAAGAGTTATTTCCAAAGTAGCCCCCATTAAGTAGGACACCCTGTATAATATATGTGTGAGAGTGTTTTTGAATAAAAAGAAAAATCGCAGGAAGTACAAAATGATATTCGGTTTAGTTACCAGCTTCACTTCCGCTCCGAAATATCGAATCAAAATTCAGAGAAACCTAAAGTGCTTCATTATTGAATGTTTTTTTTTTTTTTTTTTACATTACTTTATCTTAAAGGTGTTTCGAGATTTCCAGTTTCCCTCGAAGATTTTTATTTTTATTTATTTTTTTTTAGCTAGAAAGGTCCACTTTTTTTCGGGAAAATTAATATATTGGGCTTCTGGATGATCTATAACGTTGAGTTTAAACTGTCAGAATTTTTTTTGGAATTGATCGAAGCGCCGTGATCAACAATGTAGTCAGATAAAGGGTAGGCTTCAATGTTTTTAAGAAACACTATGTAATATTAATTGTTCTCCCCACCACTTTATTAAGGATGGATAAAATAAAATAATAGCATTAATCTTAGCTTTTCTATATTACTTGGTAATATTCGTTACATTCAGCCGACTGGTAGAACCAGTTCTACTTAAAGACGCCATAAATACTAGTGTCTAATTTAAATGGAAAATTATATAACACGATTGTAAATGAATCTAACCGAAAACTTTATAAACAACTAGTAAATATTATAAACAATTTTGTTTTATTTTTTTATTTTTAGTTTATTGTTATTTTCTGCATTTATACTAAGATGTGCATAATATAAATATATTAGAATTCGTATTCTCTAAGTCTGAGATCTCTATAAATATGTTGTTTAGACAGAGGCAAATGTTTGGTATCTGTCTCAGGTTTATTCGGATTTAAACCATCTTTATGGATACCGTCTGCTTTACTTATTTTTCCACTAACAACTACCCCACCGCTTTCACATATTTCAAATTCTCCAGATCCATCGAATATATTCACTAAAAATCTTGCTGAACCATCTTTGGCCAAAATGGTAGCTCTCAAAATATGAACATCTTCTAGTAAAACTGGTAATTCTTCTTGCGGTTTTTGATGGATTTTGGCAAATGCTTTCCATGTAACGGTTAAATATCCTGTAACTGGGAAAAGAACTCGTCCATCAATTCTATGACCAAGAACATAGGCATCTGTTTCATTAGCTGTATTTACTTCAATTATAGCTTCACCAGATCTCGATCCACCTCTTCCACTAAAATCTGGCACAGTCCATTCAATAGAGTGATCCCATTCAACTAATGAACTTAGCATTGGGGTACCTCGCGCAACAGGATAGGTGCTCGGGCGATGGAATACACTCAGATTGGGATTTAAACCAAGTGTGCACAACTTTCCAATATTTGACAGCAGATAGGACATTTCATCAGAAATACCTTTTTTGACTAAACCAATATTAGTACAACTTTTAGGTACAGTTCTTTTCATTATAGCTTGCAGGAGACAATGTGGAGCGACCTCAATAACTATTCATCTTCTGGAATGTCGTAAAAGAGAACGGGAGACAGTAAATTATTAACATGATAGCTGCTGAAGAGTAAGCTGCTAACTGGGAAGACCAACCTGATTCAGGAATTGATGAGCTGACCCATTTCTGACTACGTGGTTTTGCCACAGGGATTATCCTTTCTAGATTGCTCCCAACTTTGGTGTAGCGTCTGCTATATATCTTGAATGGAAGGCCACATTAGAACTGTTCACTTTTTTAGCAAATATTCCTTCTTGCTTCAATTTTTCAACAAATTCGTCTACCTCATTGACTGGTCCTGATACAGTAACAGAATCCGCAACATTGTGACAAGCAGCGAAAGTATTTGGTGGGACACGAGATTTTGCATCTTCCCAGCTCAAAGCGACGGCAGCCATAGCTCCCGGTTTAAGCGAAGAATCAAGAATCCTCTTTCCTCTCCAATAAGCTGCCAATATTGTTTGTTCGGCAGTAAAAGCACCATCCGCATAAGCACATCCAAGTTCTCCGGCAGAATGGCCAACAATACCATCCGAAGATATTCCTAATGCGGTTAATAAATCAACCGAAGCTACTTGGACAGCGGCAATTGAGACGAAACAATGAAGGATATTGTCAAAAACGGACTCATCCCCGTGATATATCAGATCTAAGAGATCTACGCCTTCATTTTTAATGAAGCGTAATTCTTATTCACTGAGCATAATCTAAGACGAGCATAATCTAAAATGAGAAAGTTTAGCCGAAAGACTTAATCATTACAATTTTCTAGAAATAAAAACAAAAATCTGTTTGCTATAAAAACCAACGATCTTGAAAGATGTTTTATATATTCAATTCATAGCAGTATTTATTAGATGAGCGGGTAAAATTGAAAATCATTTGGATAAAGTAGTTCTTCCAGACGACCAATTTTAACTTCCATCTTGCCCTAGTTCGATATATATAAATAGAATATTAAATTTGAACTTCCTGGCCAGAGAGTGAGATAGTAACCTAAAATATCAGTTTTCTTTCAAGGAAATGTCATGGAAACATGTTTTCTGATGGAATATTCATTTTCCAAAATTTTAATAAAAACGAAATTCTCTTTTTATTATAAATAGTGAATGTAAAAAGATTTAATAGAGATCATTTAATTTAAACAAATATTTATTTAAATAATTCTCCAACAAAAAAGAAATTTTATTAACTAAAACAGATGAATTTTGGAATTATTGATTTCTTTTTTTTACCGCTCAGTGAATTGCGCTTTCAAATCCATCTTTTTTTTTAGCAGAATACTGTTAAAGCGATTATACGGTCAACAGAGCATTAGCACATGTCACTTTTAACGTACTAATTTTTGTATTAAACGCCCAACATTCTTCTCTCAGTTATTTCAGGCTTTATTGCTAGGCTATTTTATAAAAAATAATCTGTTGTGAATGATGCACGCACACGACTTTCACTTACTCAAGTATTTTTAATTCTAATGTAACAATTTTTTACAAACCTAAAATTTTTACTGTATGTTTTATGTTATATAACGATTTTTTCTTGAAGAAAGCGTAACCACCTCTTGCGCCTCATAATTTCCTTTAAAAGAATTTTATCAGAAAAAGAAAAAAAAATTACAACATACATTATTATTTTAAAGGAGATATGCAGTGCGACCTGAAAGATCTATTGTCCTCCTCGGAGCTTTCTCAGTGCACTGCCAGCCTCCAAGCTGCAGAGACAACACTGCCCATCACTGGGCAATGAGCTGTAGAGACTTCTAGCAAGAGAAAATCTAAGGACAGCACGCTGGATTCGAACGGGACCTCCGCGTTGCTACCACTGAGCTAATCCCTTCCTTCTCCCTTGGCTTACGCCAGTTAACTAGGGACGGAGACCCCTAGTTTCTATACTGTTTTGTACTTGTCTGTGTGATGGTTGTTTAACCAGAGTGTTGATTGTTTAAATTGGAATTAATTAATTTTACTGAATATTTATATATATATTTTTACTTATACATATACTTAATTTACAGTGACTAGATAACATTTATATAATAAATTAATAGGGACGCGTTCGCGAGCGGGCAAAACAAGTATGGATAATTCTCTTGATTATAACTCTCTTCTTCTGACTCGTCCGCTACTAACTTATATAAGAGGGACACACGCAATGACAAGCCGTGTATTTTATTGTTCTTCGTGTTTGTGTGTGGTTAGGATTTTCCCTTAGCAGGTATGACAACGTCTCACTTATTGTCTTCTATATCTGGCAACGTTGCCTGCCTTGTATCTAGTGGCTTGGGGTAAACCGTTGACCCCAGGTGGTAATTCCCTTGCTCTCCTTCTTGATGTTTCCACATCCATCACATCTGTAAAGGTAGAGTTGTATGCAGTTTAAGTGTATTGTGTGCTGTTCTGACGAAGTGCATGGAATACTGAGCTGTGGTAACCCGTGGGGTCGCTACTCCCCAAGTAACTGTATGCAACAGATACCCCTTGCGGGCATTCAGCGCGTTACTCTACCATCGATCATGTCTTCTCATTTCAGACCATCATAAGGTTGAAATGAAATGGGTTCAGAATAGGTCTAATAAAAAAATGTATGCTTTCTTCATCGACTTCATGCCGGCATTCGACTGTGTTCGTTAAGCATGTTTTTTTTATTTTTATACAAGAAGCCAATATGGGAATCTCATTAAAAATGTTGAACGCCATTAAAGGAATGTTTTTCAAAACAAATGCTTACTGATGAGTATGAGGTGTCGATAGGTTTGAAACAATGGTTATCAGTCCGCTCTTGTTCGGCCTGTTACTGAACGATTTGTGAGGTCGAGAGATCGATGTTGGTATCCAAATATCTGTAGTGGAAGAAGCAAATGAAAATATATTTTATTTGAAAAAATTCATTATTTGAAGGATATTTGCACGTTGGCTGGCAAAAGGGTAAAAATGCCAGTACAAGTCCACCGTTAGAAGAAAAGTCACAGAACTTAGTTAGCTTTGTCTTTTGCCCCTTCTCACAGGGGAGGATTTGAACTACCAAGAGAAAGCATTCTTTCAAGATAGTCTAAATTCTGCATTCAACCACTCCAGTCTAAATTGGATATTCTACCAGTATTCAAGGAGTCAGCGTCAGTGTCAGTTATAAGTTAAAACGTAAGAGTTCAAATCAATCTGGCTAGTATCTGTATATTTATAAACATATTATTGTGATATTATAAA
Source organism: Triatoma infestans (assembly GCA_011037195.1). Lineage (NCBI taxonomy): Eukaryota > Metazoa > Arthropoda > Insecta > Hemiptera > Reduviidae > Triatoma > Triatoma infestans. The sequence goes on from JAAEAF010014489.1 coordinate 24,940, forward strand.
GAATTTAAATTCATTTAGAGAATAATATATTTATTTTAAAAACAGTGATGATCTCTTGCTTATTTCTAATACTTCTCTCTCTTTAAAACTCACATACACACAAGTCAATTACAAAACCACTCGTGGTACAATACTTTACAAACATACAACAACACATATCACACCAAAAACATTTCATATCCAATGTTAAATTAAATTGTTAGCATATGCTGAATATGTCGTCATCGTTTCTGACAATAATGTTATTTCTGAGGCATATGATTCAAAATCTCGAGGACTATTGTTCTAAATAGAATTTACATGTTAATATCAGAAAATCTGAATTACTCACATTTAAACCAAGCTTTTGTTGTTTTAACTAAATAAACAATATAAAAGCTAAATACTAAATAAACTAAATAATTTAACTAAATTATTGTCAATTAAAAAGTCTATACAATCTTTTTTTTTAAATCTTAAATATTTTCTCCAGAGATAATCAAAGTTATGACGCATCCATAGGAAAAGTACCAGTGCCGAGTCAGCAGAGGCTGCTTTCATATAAATACAGCCACCGACCAGCAGGCAGGCAGTTCCAAGCTCACAACCATACCGTACAGTTCAAAGTGTCTCTCAGTGTTAACCATTACTTTAAAGTATTGTACTCTTTGTATTATTGTATTTGTAAATAAATATCTTTTTAAAAAGAAACTTCCGGGTTCCTGAAATATAACTGGCGCCCGAACAGGGACTGCGAAGGCTCAAGTCGAATAGTGCGACCATTTGTCTCACAGTGCGACCATTTGTCCCACATCCAAAGAAGACTAGAAGCTCCCACATCAGTGGCTTATTCGCAGCTCTCCACCTACAGGAACCAGGACCATCCTCAGACAACCGAAGAACAGCAAGCTGGCGAGTCAACAAGCACGCAAACCTGTAAGTAGCTCATCTATCCTCAAACCATCTAAATTAGTTATCCCAGAAATGGCCCAAATTAATTATAAAATATCCAAAGAAGACTATGACCACATTCCTTATTTCGATGGAAACCCCTCAGAGCTAGCGTTCTTCTGCGACATTGTCGAGAGTGCCTATGCTTCCGTGTGCGCAGAAAATATAGCAGAAAGAGATTATAACCATAATATCCTGCTCATAAAAGTGAAAAGTAGACTAGTAGGACCCGCTAGGAATATACTCCTCTCCAACAATGTAGACCACTTATTAAACTTACTACGGTACTTAAAAGAAAGTTTTGCCGATTCAAGGTCTTACGAGATACTAAAAGACGAAATTTTCCAGACTAAAATGCATGCCAGAGAGTCTCCCATTGACTTCGTCAATAGGATACAAGAATTGCGCAATTTGGTTTATATCCGACTCAAACTAGACGGACTTACCGTGGACACACTAAAACAAATTATGATAAGAGTGGACAAAGAAATAATTTTTCATATTTATAAATGCTTGCCTCCTACCTTAAGCAACCATATTATGATCTTTGACCCCAGTACTCTGGATGAGGTCCGAAACCAAATTCTAAGCTCATACGATGGAAACTACAACTGGCAGACTTCGACTTCGACGTCAAGTACGTACAGGGAAAAACTAACGTAGTAGCAGACGCACTATCACGGAACCCACCAGAGGAACAACACCTTAACGCCTTAGAAACCTCTTCTCCAAATCCTGAAGAAATCCTAACCGAATTCCTCTCAGCCCCTTCACCTGAGAATAGCGACGACATCCTAGAAGATCTAGCCAGAGCCCTTAACATTACCGCTGAAGACGACAACGAAAACACTACCGCCGAAGACGAAAACATTAACGCCGAAGACGACAATGAAAGCCTACAAACGCAACACTCCCAAGAATCCTCTAACAGCCAAATTAAAATAATTGACGACAAAACACGATGTATCAACGTGGAAAAATTCCAAATTGTTCTAACCCGGGGCAACCCCAAGACGAAAATTCCAGTCGACAGACCGTTTAACAAAACACGGTACAACTGGTACACCAGGTACCCATACTCTAACGACATAGACGAATACTGCCTAGAATACTTACAACCGAATCATACGTACGGCGTCCTGTGTTCCCCTCCTATAGAAAACTCCATTGACGAACAGATATACGACCAAATCTTTGTTCACCTGTCCAATATAATAAAAGACAAATTTCCGACAGTCAAACTCAAACGATACTACACCAAAAGACTAGACATAACAGACTCCTCGGAACAAGAAGAAACTATTCAAAATTATCATGTCGGCAAAACCGCACACCGTGGTATACATGAGGTGTACAGAACCCTAACCAAACGTTACTACTGGCCCAAAATGCTCGAACAGATAACAAAAGTAATCAACAACTGCTCCCTTTGTAAGGAAGTAAAATACGAGCGCAGACCGATACGATAAGTTTATGAAATTACCCCTACTCCTTCCAAACCTTTCGAGAGACTACAGGGAGACATACTACACTACAACGGGAAGCAAATCTTTACACTCATTGACTGTTTCTCCAAAAAACTATACGGGTATCCAATTAGAACCTCCTCTGCTCACGAAATCGTTACCTCTTTAGAACACTATCTAAGTCTATTCCCTTGCCCTAAGACAATTCAATTTGACAACGGAACAGAATTTAAAAACGGACTAGTGGAGAACTTTCTAAAATACAATAACATAGACACCCACTTTACTACCCCAAACCATTCGGACTCCAACGGACTAATAAACAGAGCCCACTCGACACTAATTGAAATCCTAAATATAATCAAACACGGAAAAGACTACACCCTCAACAAAATTCTAAGACTAGGACTAATAGCCTATAACAACGCCATAGTTTCTAACCTCAAAATGACACCAAACGACATCACCTTCGGCATACAAACTACCACTTACGCACAAGACCTGGTCCTAGAACAGAAAGTTAAAGAATACCATGACGATAGGGAATTGGTAGCCCGCGCTATTAAAGAAATTATCGAGAAAGAAAAAGAAACACGGACTAACAGACTAAACCAGACCAGAGAAAATATCGAAATTCCGGAAGGCGAAGTTTACATACGAGACAAACAATACGGCAAAGCCAAGCCAAAATTCAAAAGAGGAAATTATTCTAGGGAAACTAAATTAGCTACAGTACAAAAGAAATCTTTTAAAGTGCATCCTAATCTACTAAAAAGACCAAGGAAGTTCACACAACAAATTATCTCTGTTACAGACGCAGATAAAAACAATGACTCACACATTCCTACTGCCGATAACGATACTGCTGACGGCGGGGAATTTAGCCAACGGCCTCCAGATAACTAGCCTCATGCAGGGACCTGGGGTTTTGCCCATCGCACTTAATCCAGCTTACGTCGTAGACAGATACTACACCTTCATTCATATCGCGGACGTACAACTACTGGACGTAGAACTAGATAAGACTCTTAACGTGATCAGCACTACATATTATCTCAACAAAACAAACCAGATAAAGTCGCTCTTTAAATATTATTACTACCTACGAAATAAGTTAGATCATTTAATTCTCAACAAATCCAGACCTAAACGTGGACTCATTAACGGCCTAGGTAAAGCCATATCCTGGCTAACCGGAAACATGGACAGTGACGACAAAGAAAGGTACGACAAAATTATAAACACAATCGAATGTAACAGTTTTCACCTCCAAGACAACCTAAAAAATCAGATGGCAATAAACAAAAAAGTAATCGACGAATTCAACCATGACATTCAGATTATACGCAACAACAACGAAAAAATGACCACCTTCTTCTCCAACCCTATAGTAAACCAAATTGAACTAAACCAACAATTTAATTCTATCTTCTTCAACCTGGTCCTTATCGCCAACAAAATTGACGACATGGAAAACTCTCTGGAATTCTGTAGACTAAACACAATACATTCCAGCATCTTTCTTCTCAGAGATCTCGAGTCACTGCAAGAGTCGCATAATGTAACATTCCTAACCCCGGACATAGAAGCACTTTGGCAATTGAGCAAGGTACACTGCTCGATAAAGAAATGGAACATCTTCTACTTTATCAACGTTCCACTAAAAACCTCTCCACTTGAAACGTATTTCCTTCTGTCCTATCCTATAGAAAGGGACAATCACCTCCTGACAATTCATGTCCACCCACCTTTGATCCTAAAAAACCAAGATGAGTTATTTACAGCTACCTGCGAAGAAATCAACAGCGCTATGTACTGCCACAACAAAACCAGCATCCAAAACGACTGCATTCGTCAGATCATCACCAACATCGACCTAGTAGCATGCAAGACAGTATATACATCAAGTGCCCCCTTCATCAAATACATCCCTTTTATTGACTACTACCTAACTTTCAGAACTAAGAGAATAGTAGTGAACAAAGGCAACCGCAACAATACCAGGTTCCTCACTAATACTAGCCTCATAAAGCTGACCAAAGACGAGACCATACTAGACAGCAGAGCCATCCACATATACAAGGACTCCAAGGGTATACTAACTACGGCCCCTGTGTACACGCACACCAACTTGAACATATCATTCGAAGACTTGCATCAAATTAACCTCAGAATGGAACCACTGGAACACCTGGAAGAGATACCCAGGAGTTCAGCGACTATTTACTACAGCATAATGGCGATAGCCCTCCTATTATTACTATGTTCCTCATGTTTTTACTATGTCTGTAGAAGGAAACTGAATCCACAGCAAGGTGGAACCCAGCCACAAACCATACTTCTACAGCAAGCACCAACCTCTGCCTACCCCGGACTCTCATGCCATTTGTCGCAGGAGCTCCAAACTTAAGGAGGGAGGAGTTATGACGCATCCATAGGAAAAGTACCAGTGCCGAGTCAGCAGAGGCTGCTTTCATATAAATACAGCCACCGACCAGCAGGCAGGCAGTTCCAAGCTCACAACCATACCGTACTGTTCAAAGTGTCTCTCAGTGTTAACCATTACTTTAAAGTATTGTACTCTTTGTATTATTGTATTTGTAAATAAATATCTTTTTAAAAAGAAACTTCCGGGTTCCTGAAATATAACTTCAATGTTAAATATTTTAAAACTTTAGCCTATATTAAACATCCCCGAGTGTCATTTCACCCGTTTTATACTTTAAAAAGTGTATATTCCCTGGTCAGACATCAGTCGAGATATATTGTAGTTTAAAGACTGGAATTTCTTATTACTTAAATATATAACTCTTTTACAATTTAATTTGAATAACTTTCCTATTTGGAAAATCATGTTTTCGTACATTTTAACTCAGATTAGTTCAAAAAGTGTAATGGAGCGAACCTAGACCACAAATAGGTTTCTTCTTTATCAGTATTAGATAGAAATTGATCTATTCTACCTACTTGTGGAGTATCTTACAAGATTCAATTTAAGAGAATTACGTGGGTGGATCCGCAGTGCTGGATAACATCTGGTATTTCATCCATCGTCAGAGAAAATTCACCAAGTTCGTGTAGAGAGTTCACTTCAACGCAACGTTTCTGTTACACTCACACTCGTTAGTTTGTTGGTTGTATATATGTAGGGAGGTTATAACGTATTTCAGGAGTATACTGTACTAATATTACTCCCGAAATATTTGATCGCCCCTTTAATAAAAATGACTTGATAAAACACTAAGCATACTTAATAAGACTATTAAAATTTGGTTATAAAGTATTCTTCAAAACATGCTATTTATTATACACTATTTTCTAATGTCTAATCGTAGTTTATAATAATTCCATTTTGTCATTAAACACACACACACACACACACACACACACACACACACACACACACATACACATAGTAACATAACCTTATAACCTCCAAACATATATACAACCAACAAACCAACAAGTGTGAGTGTAGCAGAAACATTACGTTGAGGTGAACTCTCTACACGAACTCGTTGAATTTGCTCTGACGATGGATGAAAGTCCAAAACCGGTTAGGAACAAAATCAATATGCATGCTACGACGGATAAAATACCAGATAAGAGAATTGCGTTGGTTTTTTTTTTTTAAACTAGAAGGAAACTCCTGTATTTAAGTTATTCGCCATTCATGAAAGCGGAAGAGAGATTGATCTGTGAATTCCTCCTACGTAATTCTCAGTTCATAAAATATTTTGCACTTTTTTGGCGGGATTGTTCAATCCATGCTGAGATCTGTAAATCTTATTTCGGTCAGCCAGTGCTGAAATTATTTCAACTGTGTAAAGTTTTCAAACAGGCGAAACACTCTTATATCCAGTTTATATCGTCACTACTTAATTGAGCTTGTTTAACTTTTAATTTTGTAATTTTTTAACTGTTAAATTATCTACGACTTTTTTTTTATGGTTATTTATGTTTAGATTTTTCAGTCATTAATTTGAAATTGCTCATTTCTAAAAATTCATCATATCTTTATTTCCTTTTATCTTAGTTATCTGTTGAGTGGTATTTTATTTTTATTTTATATAGAAAATTAATTACTTGACGTTTTGTTTTTGACACACTTTTCATATGTTAAGCTCTCGATAACAGTCAGTAAATCAAGCACTCTAATTTATATTTTATTCTTTGTATTTACGTAATTATAAATAACATATTATTATAATTATTATTATATTATATATATCTAATATTCCCTGCTTAGCTACTGAAATATTTATTTAATTAATTGATTTTTCAAATATTGATGTAAATTAATTTGAAAAGTTAGTCTACTTTTTTTTTTTCTTATTCCGTTAATATTTATAGTATAATCGAATTTACAATGTTAGAAATTTTATTATCTGAAAGAAATTGAAGGGAAGATTGGATTAAGGTTAAGAAATTAATCAGTTTAAATCTACAACGCTATCTAGTGACTAGAAAAGGTCAATCGAATTCATTAACTTCGAGAAAAGAGGTACAAGTATATGTACACCTTAACAGTGTTCAGGTTTAACTCTAGGAAATGTGAATGATCCGTTTATAAACTAAATTTAGTATTCTATTAAGTGTGAAGAGTATTCAATTACTTTGAATATAAATTTAATTATCATGTAGATTTTAGTGAAACTAAGTTTGTGGTGGAAAAGTTAATTGAGTTATATTTCCTTTAGTTGGTTGTTATTGCTAGTATGGAAATTATATAAATGCGATCTTGTCAAATTTAGGAAATTTACTGGAAATATATATTTTGAGACTTCTTGGTACCAGAAAAACAATAATTCAAAAGTTATCTGTCATATATTGACAGCTGATAGTTGCAACATGCGTAGGATATGTTTTTCAACCCCTCCCTTATCGCCCTCTCAACCGTCGCCCACTCATTCCCCGGCTAATCAGAAATATGATTTTACAGATTAGGTTTTTCAGTTTCATGGCATTTTCTCGATTTCCTTTAAACTTGGAATCTCTAACAAGTACCGATAAAAACCTATCACTTTTAGTTGTTACATTTTTTCTGAAAATAATGGTCTTCAGATGTTCTATGGAATCTAAGACGTTAAAATTCAAATGGGTTTATTTAATCAGAGCATCAGAGATATTTTCCATGATAGGCTGCTTCTTTTTGTGATCATCGACCGGTTTTCGGGAGTGTCTTACATGTAATAGGATCCTAAGAGAGGGATCCAAAGCACAGAGCGAGAGAGAGAGAGAGAGAGAGAGAGAGAAAAAAAAATTGACAGGATCACTAGTTTTGCCAGACAAGAGTGGGAGAATCTGTTTAAATACAGCTACAGGAGAGTCTTCTAGGAGTCTCGCAGAATTCATACAACATTAACAACGTGTCAGCAACCTTTCTCTTTGAAAATGTGGGTGGGTCCGCAATGCTGGATAACATCCTGTGTTTTATCCGTCGTAGCATGGATATTAGTAGTTTTGTTCCTGACCGGTTTGGATTTTCATCCATCATCAGAACAAATTCACCAAGTTCACTTCAACGAAATGTTTCTGTTAGACTCATCACACTTGTTGGTTGTATATATATATATATATATATGTGTGTGTATGTGTATATGCAACCAACAAGTGTGAGTGTAACAGAAACATTACGTTGAAGTGAATTCTCTACACAAACTTGGTGAATTTGCTCTGACGATGGATGAAATTCCAAAACCGGTCAGGAATAAAACTAATATGCATGCTACGACGTATAAAATACCGAAACTTTCTCTTTACTCACTCTAAATCTCTCACTACCATTTTATATATTACGTGTAAAGTTCAGGCAGTTTGTGTTACTTTCCTTATTATACACTGCTCAACATTACTTCCAGTTCATTTATCTAACAAACCCAATTTCTCTGCTTCTCATACCCATTATTATATACATGAATGTATCAACTAAATTTGCTCTGTGCAAGTCTATGTTATGTGACATTGTTTTAACAAAGACATTTTTGATGATCGGAGAACGCCCGAAACCGATCGATGTCCACACAAAAGAAGCAGGTTGTCACGGAAAATATCTCTGATACTTTCCAGCTCAGCGGAATCAACCTTAACAAGTGTTTGTTCATTATTACTGGTCTGTTTATAAAATAATCATCCTCTACCAGTTTACAATATAATCATCCACCTCTGTTGGCAGGTTAACCCTCGTCCCTCCACCACCTCAGGATATATGAGCAAAATTTGAAATTTAAAAAGAAATTTTCTAATTAAAAAAGTGCATAAAATGGAAAAAAAAATATAGTGCGAAATTCTTACACCACTTTCTCTTACTCCTGTTTATTCAATTATATGTATTTAAAAATGAAATTTTTTTTTTTAACTTCAAATTATACTCATTAGTCCTAATATTAAATGGAGGTTATAATAGATGAGTTAGGTAGAGAGAATTTGGGTATGGTTGATGAAATAAGAAGGACAGGGTTAACACTGGTTAACTATGTATCATAATAATAATGAGTGGCACTGTCTGTCTGGACTTTACATTTGTAATGATACTGTATGGTAGAGTAGAAAAATGGGTAATGACACGTAGTGATTGGCTGTATGAACTCAGTAGTATGAACTGTATTGGACTGTCCGTCATTCTATATATATATATATATGTTTCTCCCACTCCAGTCCGAGAGAGTGGTTGGGTTCGTTTGTCTTCTCTTTACTCTCTTTGGTTGCTGTTATAGAAGTGCTAGGGGGAGAACGCGATAGAGATAGGGCAGTGAAGTACGCGCCAATTAAAACATAACCAACTCTCTATAATTGTATAATGGTTGTATTGGGTGGAGAGAATTTAGGTTTGGTTGATGATATAAGAAGAATACTTGGTTATAACACTGGTTAACTAATATATTAATAATCAGACACAGACTGCCTGGACTTTACAATAGAGAAATGTTTTTAAGGAAGAGTGGTATGAAAATGACACGTAGCGATTGGATGTACTGAACTGATTTCAACTGTATTTATGGACTGAACGTCGCTATATTTATACAGCTTCTCCCACTCCAGTCCGAGAGAGTGGTTTTGGGTTTTGTTTCTCTTCTCTTTGCTGAGCCTATCTTTGGTTGCTGTTACATCATCCCACCGTAAACCTGGTTAACTAATATATTAATAAATAAACACAGACTTTACAATAGAGGAATGTTTAAGTAGAGTCGTATGAAAATGACACGTAGCGATTGGATGTACTAACTGATTTCAACTATGTTTATGGACTGAACGTCGCTATATTTATACAGCTTCTCCCACTCCATTCCGAGAGAGTGGTTTTGGGTTTTGTTCTCTTCTCTTTGTTTCTCTTCTCTTTGGTTGCTGTTACAACTGAAATTTAACGCCACAAATTTTGTAAAACTATATCTTTTTTTTTTTTTAATGTTTCAAATAAAAGTGATGTTTATATCCGTGCAGGTGGCATTACAAATTTTAAGGAAATCGTTATGGTTATCGTCATTTTCTAGTTAATTCCAATTTCCTCAAAAAACCCATTCTATAAAATAGCACTGCCGGTGAACCAATTTTCTTCAAATTTGGAATTCTAGCAACGCTTCAAAGATATGTTAATATAGTATAAGCGCTAGAGCTATACATAGAATTGAAGAAGTACTTTAGAGGAAAGATTAGCGTTACTTTTCTCCCACGAAATCAATTTTCCTGGGGAAATGTTTCAAATAAAAATTATACGTATATGTGTATCTAGATAGTTTACGAAGCTTAAAGAAAATCGTTGAAGCCGTTTTCAAGAAATGCAGAAAAATTGAAAAAAATAAATAAAACCATTCAGTAGAGTGGCACTTCCGGTTGATAGATTTTGTTCGAAACTTTCATGTCAGATGCGGTGGTAATACCTAGATGGGACATCAAATTTGAGCTTCCTTCAAGTTTTTTTTTTTCTTTGAGATATTATGTTCACACACGCACACACATTTATATATACACAGTGAAAAACGTTTAACGCAAAAACGGTTAACATGGAAAATCGGTTAACACGAAATCATACTGCGATCCTGACAAAATACTGTGTAATTTCATACATTTTTTTTCTTTCTTCTTTTAACATGATACAAATATCGCTTAACAAGAAAAGATTTCACTTCTAGGAAGAACAAAATATACCTGTTTTCTACAGTCACATGACTGACGCAGATTTTTTAGCTTACTTTTTTTTTTCGTTAGACGTGAAATGTGTTTGGGTGTGTTGAGTTGTTGTAGTTTGTAGTGGCTGCTTGTGTGGCTTGAGCGGTTTAGTAAAGGGGCTTGTAAGTATATACGTTTAAGAGGGAAGTAATAAGAAATAATTATGAAAACACTGGTAGATTAAATTAAATATACTATCCGGTAATTTATCCGTCGAAGCATGCATATTACTTTTGTTCCTGACCGGTTTCGGATATTCATCCATCGTCAGAGCAAATTCGCTCTGTGAATTTGGGCGCTCACATATACACATCCAACAAGTGTGAGTCTACAGAAACATTTTGTTGAAGTGAACTCTGTACACGAACTTGGTGAATTTGCTCTGACGATGATGAATATCCGCAACCGGTCAGGAAAACAAAACTAATATGCATGCTACGACGGATATAAATACCGGATGTTATCCAGCATTGCGGACCCAGCCACATTTTCAATAAATATACTATATTTAAGGATATTTAAATATTTTACAATATCACAACTATTATGTTTATGACATTAATTATTTAATGCAAGCTCTTATATTTTAACTTATATGTGGCACTGATTCCTAAGTGTTCTGCTTCGGTGTCTACAACAAACTATCTTGTTTGAAAGCAGAATGGAGACTGGCCGAAATAATGCCTTCTCTTACAAAAGGGTTGACCAAGTGGCATTGTATTAATTTAACGGATTCTTGTGCCTTTGTCTCCCTAATAGCAATGACCTTAAATTACAGTACCTGTCTCTTTTCAATGCACTAAGATATATTTAAAATATTAACAAAATTCTATTTTTCAAAACTATTATTTTCTTTCATTTCTTTCTTCCACTACAGACGGAACAAAATAAACAATGTTACTAGGTTTCCACTTGTCTTTGAATAGGTAAAGAACCGCCATTGTCAAGACATTTCAGTCAGTTTTACAAATTCGGTGAATTTTATGTTTTTTTTTGTAATTTTAATACATAAACTTATTTTTTTACGTGTATAATGGCAGAGAAATCGGGACGAAAACAAAACGCTATTTTATCTTTTAATACGAAAAATATTTCGGTCCCCTCAGTTTCGTGTTAAACGTTTTTCACTGCATATATATATTATATATGTAAGATTTGCTATAAACATTTTGTCCCTATTCAGGGAAAATTCAAAACATGTGTGTTCATTGAAAAGTCAATTTCTTAAATTTGACAAGATAACAATACTTCCTGTTACAACGAAAATTTTTCAAGGTGGAGATTATCATTTTCCTATTGATGTTAATGTTAATGATTTTTCGGCAACTGGCCCTAAAATATTGGAATATTTTTATAATAATAGACATACTAAAGAAGATATATGAAAGACGTATTTTAATATACCGAAGACGCAGGACATGGGGTATAGTACTACCAATGTATATAAAAAAAATCTGGTGTGAAACATTCACAGAACTTTCTCTTACTCCAGTTCTCAAAATTATAATTGACAAATTTTATAGTTTGTGTACCAAATTTAATGAAATTTGTCGAAAACTGAAAAAAACTGTTCAGTAAAAGAGCACTTCCGGTTTACTGATTTCCTTCAAACTCAGAATTTTGGCCATCTATTTATTTCTAATTAATTTTGTTTAGATGACAGAATTGTATAATCAACTATGATAGCACTTTTGAGAAAAACATAACCCCCACCCCTCCCCTAAAAAATGCCCTTAAATGAATTTTCCCAGAGAAATGTTTTTAATAAAAGTTGTAGATCTTTTTATGTTTAGTTTATATGTGTAGTTTCAAGAAAATCGTCGTAGTTATTTTTGAGAAAATCGCGAAAAGTGAAAAAATTATTTAGTAAAGTCTTAAAACAAAAGCAATTCCGGTTTCTCCGATTTTTTCCAAACTCAGAATTTCAACAAGATATTTAATTACAATTAATATTATTTATATGACCGAATTGTGTAATAAACTGAAATAGCACTTCAGAGGTTAACCTGACCCCACCCCTCCCTAAGAAGTGCCCTTAAATGAATTTTCTCCGAAAAATGTTGCAAATAAAAGTTGTAGCTTCTTGTATATGTAGTTGATGTACCAAGTTTAAAGAAAATCGTCCTGGCCATTTTTGAGAAAAACGAAAAAAAGTAAAAAAAACTACTAGGAAAGTGGTATTTCCGGTTGGGGAATTTTGACAGATAACGCACAGCCAGATCCTATGGTGATATCTAAACGGAATATCAAGTTTCAGCTTTCTACGGTTTTTCGTTTTTTACACACACACGTACAGACACACACACAGACTATTTGCTAAAAACCACTTTTTTTGGACTCAGGGGACCTCAAAACGGATATTTCCGGTGAAAACTCGATATCGAAAATTTGACACGATTACAATACTTCCAGTTACTAGGAGTAAGACAAAGTAAAAAGAGGTTTATTACACCTCGTACGAAATTTAGAATTAAATGGAATTTGAAGCATAATACGATTGATGCCCCTAGTATTTTAAATGATTCTGATACTTTTTGGCAAATTTTGTACTAAAACGGAAAAATTAATAGGCCACACCTCCTTTGTTATATGTTAGACCTTTTAATGGAGAACAAAAGAGTGATGCAAATAAATGATGGTATTCAAATGATTGTTAGCTATAATAACTTGTAGAGTAAGAACATATTATAGGTTTATGTTTAGTGGTCGTTTGTATAATGAAAGTATGTAATATTATTTCGGACGGAGGCTAGAAGAATGAACGTGTTTGAAAGATTGGAGGAGTTTTATTTAGTTAGAGAGAAAATAATAAAAGAAGTTGATATTAAAATGATCAGTATCTCTGTTCTAAGTAAAGGTTTTCATCAAGTACCCTTTATGATTTAGGAATAGCAGTTGATCTAAATTATTACGACATGTGAGATTGTACATCATGGCCAAAGACGAGTGGTCAGTACTAGGAGCCGTTTGTTATTCTGTCATACGGAGACATCCATGATATATTATTGTTATGATAAATGAGATATAATTACTCTTACTAATTCCAGCATATTAAGAAAATTTTTATGGCTATGGCTTGAAAATAAAGAAAATGATAATTAAAAATAATAAAAAAAATAATCTGTTGTGAAACACTCACACGACTTTTCACTTACTCTAAATAAATACAATTTAATCTATAAATTTGGTTTAAAAATTCTAAAGATTACAATGTATAGACGGGCTGGCCATAAAAATGGTGATGGGGATTTTATTTGTATACGTGAGCGGCCTTTTTGTGGAGTGCTCATAAACAATATTTCATCTTTTAGGGGATACCCAAAACATGTTATTTGCGATGAAAAATCAATTTCGAAAATCTGGCATGATCGTAATTCTTCCTCTTACTAGGAGTAGGTAAAAAAAATCTGGTGTGAAACACACACACAACTTTCTCTTACTCCAGTTATCAAAATTATAATTGACAAATTTTATAGTTTATGTACCAAATTAATTCAAATACGACGAAAATTGAAAAAACCGTTCAGTAAAAGTGCACTTCCGGTTTCTCTAATTTCCTTGAAACTCGGAATTTTGGTCATCCATTTATTTCTAATTAATTTTGTTTGGATGATAGAATTGTATAATCAACTATGATCGCACTTAAGAGAAAAACATAACCCCACCCCTCCCCTAAAAGTGCCATTAAATGAATTTTCCTAGAGAAATGTTTTAAGTAAAAGTTGTAGCTCCTTGTATGAGTAGTTAATATACCAAGTTTGAACAAAATCATCGGATCCATTTTTGAGAAAATCGTGAAAAAGTGAAAAAATCATTAGAAAACTAAAGTGGTAAAGTAAACGCACTTCCGGTTATCAGATATTTTTCAAACTCGGAATTTCAACAACATATTTAATTTTAATTAACATTATTTAGATGATAGAATTGTGTAATAAACCGAAATAGCACTTAGATGAAAACCTAACCCCACCTCTCCCCCATAAGTGCCCTTAAATGAATTTTCCCAGAGAAATGTTTCAAATAAAAGTTGTAGCACTTTGTATGTGTAGTTGATATTCCAAGTTTGAAGAAAATCGTTGGAGCCATTTTTGAGAAAATCGCAAAATAGTAAAAAAACCAATAAGTAAAGTGGTACTTCCGGTTGAGGAATTTTGACAGATGACCCACTGTCAGATGCCATGCTGATACCTAGACGGAATATCAAGTTTCAACTTTCTATGGTTTTTCGTTTTTGAGCTATGCTGTTCACGCTAATACACACCAACACAGACACACACAAGACATACACCCACAGCACCACACAACACACACACACACACCAGCACACAGACACAACACAGATTGCACAGGAGCCATTTGTCTAAAACCCACACCATTTTTTGGATTCAGGGGACCTCAAAACGGATATTTCCGGTGAAAACTCAAAATCGAAAATTTGACACGATTACAATACTTCCTCTTACTAGGAGTAAGAGAAAGTAAAAAATGTAGCCAATTCCAACCAACTATTTAATCTCCTACATTATCATTCTTCTTTCAACTTTAAGCGCCCTCTTAAATAAAATAGTTTTTTTAAATTTCAGCTCATAAAATCACCAAACCATATAGCATATTTTACAATAATATATAAATACGAGTGTGTAAAGTAAAATAAAAAAAACAAAATATTTGGTTACACATTTCCGTAATTTTCAATTTTATTTTATTTTATTACTTTCTCTTGCTCCTAGTAAAGAGTGATTTTTTTTTTTTTTTTTTTTGGAGGAAGGGAGGGAGGAGGAGTTTTGTTTTTTTTTTGTTTTTGTAATCGTGTCAAATTTTCGATATCGATTTTCACCGGAATATCCGTTTTGAGGTCCCCCGAGTCCAAAAAAGTGGTTTTTAGCAAATGGTCTGTGTGTGTGTGTGTGTCTGTGTGTGTGTATGTATGTATGTGAACAGTATAGCTCAAAAATGAAAAACCGTAGAAAGTTGAAACTTGATATTCCGTTTAGGTATCACTGGAATCTGACAATACGTTATCTGTCAAATTCCTCAACCGGAAGTACCACTTTTCTAGATGTTTTTTTTACGTTTTTGCATTTTCTCAAAAATGGCTCCGACGATTTTCTTTAAACCTGAAATATCAACCACGTATTCAAAGAGCTACAACTTTTATTTGAAACATTTCTCCGGGAAAATGCAATGAAGGGCACTTTTTGGGGGAGGGGTGGAGTTAGGTTTCCATGTAAAGTGCTATTTCAGTTTATTAGACAATTCTGTCATCTAAATAATGTTAATTAGAATTAAATATGTTGTTGAAATTCCGAGTTTGAAAAAAATCGGATAACCGGATGTGCGTTTACTTTACCACTTTACTAATGATTTATTTACTTTTTCGCAATTTTCTCAAAAATGGCTTCGACAATTTTTTTGAAACTTCGTATATAAACTAAACATGCAATGATCTACAACTTTTATCTAAAACATTTCCCTGGGAAATTCATTTAAGGGCACTTTTAGGGGAGGGTGGGGTTAGATTTTCATCAAAGTGCTATCCTAGTTGATTATACAATTCTATCATCCAAACATAATTAGTTAGAAATAAATAGATGGCTGAAATTCCGAGTTTCAAGAAAATTAGTAAACCGGAAGTGCGCTTTTACTGAACAGTTTTTTCAGTTTTCGACGAATTTCATTAAATTTGGTACACAAACTATAAAATTTGTCAATTATCATTTTGAGAACTGGAGTAAGAGAAAGTTGTGTGAGTGTTTCACACCAGTTTTTTTTTTTTTTTATCTTTATTTTGTTTTGTTATTAGCATTGTTGACAATTTTCAACTTTTATTATTCTTTATTTATTTTTTTGTTTTGTTTAGTTTTGAATATTGGATTCTTCTTTATAGTAGCTGTACTCATTCAATGTTTAGTTACGTTTTAATACTTAGTTTTCTTTTTTGAAAATTAAAATCTACCGCAAAGATAATGCAAACACAGAAAAGAGAAGAGAGGCCCTCTCTGGTTAACAGAGACTACTCTCTGACTTAGGCAGGCTAGAGTGGAAGAACCTGTGTATATAAGCCAGTGGGAATCTATCTAGAGGGAGGACATCTATCACATACAACCATACAACTATACATCGCATCGTGTCATATCTTTATTCACACCATTCATTCAATCATTTTTATTATAAAGTCCAGTGCAGTTAGTGTAAACTTAGCTACATTATATTAGCGTCTTCATATCTTTTCATTTAATCAAACCTAATTTCTCTCATCAACAACTCCATTATACATGTATTACTACATTTAAGTGGAGCATGTAGCTGTATAAGTAAATACTCCTTCATAAGGGTTACTTTTGAGGGGCGGGGTAGCGCGCCCTCTTAAGTGAATCATATTAAACTAACATGCGATCGCACTATTATCAAACTTTCACAGAGAGAACTAAAGAAATATTTCGTAGAAAAAATAAATAAATGATGCTTAAAATTTAAAAAATTTGAGACAAACTTTAATTAATCATGGGTGGTTCACAGCGTTCATTTTAAATAAATATTTCTCTTTTTATTATTAATGCGTTGAGATTAAATTATTTTTGTCATAATTAAATTTGAAAAAATTGCAGATCCTTTTGTTTTTCTTTACTTTTTTTTCTTCAAAGCTGCGAAACCATTTGTATCTGGGATATACGCGTGGATCCATTAAATCCATTAAACCTTGAAATTTTTCAAAGATTATTTTTATTTAAGTTGGATATTTCTTCTTCTTAAATTGACTTGCTACTTTTAGAGCGTAAAATATTCAAAAAAAAAATTGCCTTTATCTCTATCTGCTAGTAGACTTTTCCTGCCGTATTTTTTTTCTGATTCCTTCGTATTTCTTTTTATCTAACTCCTTAAAGTGAACTTCACTGTTTCACTCCTCCCAGCTCCTATCAAATCTACAAATAGGACACTCTTTTCATCGGCCTTGACATTTCAATTTACTTTTCTTTTTTTTTTTTTTTTTTTACTTTCCCTTACTCCTAGATTTCCTCTAAAGTGTTATTTCAGTTTATTATACAATACTATCATCTAGATAATATTAATTAGAATTAAATATGTTGTTGAAATTCCAAGTTTGAAAAAATTGAATGACCGGAAGTGAGTTTTTACTCGGAAGTATTTTTCAATTTTCTGCTATTTTTTTTTTTCTAAAACGACACCAACTATTTTCTTCAAACTTGGTATGTGAAAACTACACATATGAAAAAGCTACAACTTTTATATAAGACATTTCTTCTGGTAAAGTCCATTTAAGAGAGCTTTTTGGAGAGAGGAGGATTATGTTTTTCTTTAAAGTGCTCTTATTGATTATACAATTCTACCATCTAAAACTAAATTAATTAGAAATAAAAAAGATTGCCAACATTCCGAGTTTTAAGAAAATTAGTAAACCGGATGTGCGTTTTTAGTGTACAGCTATTTTTTTTTTTAATTTTTGCGATTTTCTCCACAAAAACATCGACGAATTTCATTAAATTTCATATACAAAGTATAAAATTAGTCAATCAAAATTTTGAAAACTAGAATAAGAGAAAGTTTTGTGTGAGTGTTTCATACCAGATTTTTTTTTTACTTTCTAAAAGTGGGAGTATTTATTCAAGAATCACATTTCCTTATTATTCGTGACTTATTATATATATGGTCAAAAAATAGTGAGATATCAGTTAATCTCAGACATGGTTATGCGAGCTAATGTTTCTATAAGCATTAAGTGTGTAATATGCTTGTAACAGCAACCAAAGAGAGTAAATAGAAGAGAAACGAACCCAACCACTCTCTCGGACTGGAGTGGGAGAAACTGTATAAATACAGCGACGGGCAGCCCAAGGGGACACAGTTCAACATACAATTCAAAAGAATCAATACAGTTCGTACTAGCCAATCACTACGTGTAATTACCCATTTTCCAGTCTACCATTACAAGTGTAAAGTCCAAACAGACTGTGTCTCTTTATTATTATACATAGTTAACCAGTGTTAACCCAGCCTTCTTATTTCATCAACCAGACCCAAATTCTCTCCACCTAACTCATCCATTATATGCTTTAATGTTTATTATAGAAAATGAGGATTTAATTATACCATAAAAAAGCTTTCTCCATATCTAGATCAAACAATAATTATAATTTTATTCTAGTAGGTATGCGCGGTATTTACCGTGGTAGCGCAAAGTGGATAAAAAGTACGCTGGACTGTGGCGAAGATAATAGTTTGAACAGAACTGTATTTCGATTCCCGTTCTTGACTTTGTTTTTTTTTTTATTGATATAGTTAACACAGACGGCATAGTAAATCATTTCCAACAAAATTTTAAGGTAGGAAGCGCTTAAAAAAATTGCACTTATTTATGTATTTTGTTTTAAAGTTATGGAAGAAAATTGCCATTTTGATTTTTGTAATATAAGTTTTTTAAAAATCGTTCCGCTCTGATTCTTAACTATAATTTCTTGTTTCCTTTATGTACATAAATATATACGTATATAACGTACGTATATAACTGTGCGGATGTTAAGGTTTGTGGTTTGTTTGTAAATCTTATCTGTGCCAAAGATACTGATCTTAACATTGGCTAAAGTCCAAAGCTTCGTCACCACAGATGAAGATGGTAGAAATAACCCTTCCCGTTTTCCTGTAGATTATGCTGTACACAAGTAATTTTCCAACTGCGCTACTTTAAGGACTTAGATGCTTGAACAAACCAATTTTCCAATTCCTTGACTTTTGAATGTTATGTGAGAGAAATCCTTTTGTATTTGATAGAACTTGTAACCTAACCAGATTACATATATATATATATATATAGTTTTCATTTTGCTTGCTCATTGTTCTTCTCCAACCTGGCAGGATTATCTACTGAAAATGATTTTGTTTCTAGATTGTTTAAAATAAGTTTAATACTTATATTTCTTAAATTTCGGTTAAACAAAAAATGATTTGAATGTTCAATTTTGACATTTCTTTTTAGTTGCCATGATTGCTACTAAAATGGATGGTAATTATATCAAGTTCAATTTGAAAAGTTTGAAAAGGAGAAAATTGCAAAAAGCTAAAAAATGACTTAAAACCCTTGGGTCATGACTTTCTCTAGAACTTGTTCAATTTTCCGCTGAATAAACCGTCGTAATGCTCTATTTCGATGGGACAGTATGGGCGACTTTTCTTAGCTTCGCTGATGTTGTTGTCGATATTAAATAACTGAGAAGATAATCCTTTTTTAATGAAATATATCAATCCGTTCATTTTATAGTCAACTTGTTTTAACTGTCAGAGAAAGTCTTTCATGTTCAGATAGTCCTTTTTAATGAAATATATCAATCATTCATTTTATAGTCAACTTGTTTTAACTGTAAGAGAAAGTCTTTCATGTTCAGATAGTCCTTTTTAATGAAATATATCAATCATTCATTTTATAGTCAACTTGTTTTAACTGTAAGAGAAAGTCTTTCATGTTCAGATAGTCCTTTTTAATGAAATATATCAATCATTCATTTTATAGTCAACTTGTTTTAACTGTAAAAGAAAGTCTTTCATGTTCAGATAGTCCTTTTTAATGAAATATAGCCAGCATCATTTTATAGTCAACTTTTTTTAACTGTAAAAGAAAGTCTTTAATGTTCAGATAGTCCTTTTTTATGAAATATATCAATCATTCATTTTATAGTCAACTTTTTTTAACTGTAAAAGAAAGTCTTTAATGTTCAGATAGTCCTTTTTAATGAAATATATCAATCATTCATTTTATAGTCAACTTGTTTTAACTGTAAGAGAAAGTCTTTCATGTTCAGATAGTCCTTTTTAATGAAATACATCAATCATTCATTTTATAGTCAACTTTTTTTAACTGTAAAAGAAATTATTTCATGTTCAGATAGTCCTTTTTAATGAAATATATCAATCATTCATTTTATAGTCAACTTTTTTTAACTTTAAAAGAAATTATTTCATGTTCAGATAGTCCTTTTTAATGAAATATATCAGTCCATTCATTTTATAGTCAACTTTTTTTAACTGTAAATGAAAGTCTTTCATGTTCAGATAGTCCTTTTTAATGAAATATATCAGTCCATTCATTTTATAGTCAACTTTTTTTTACTGTAAAAGAAAGTCTTTCATGTTCAGATAGTCCTTTTTAATGAAATTATCAATCCATTCATTTTATAGTCAACTTTTTTTTACTGTAAAAGAAAGTCTTTCATGTTCAGATAGTCCTTTTTAATGAAATATATCAGTCCATTCATTTTATAGTCATCTTTTTTTAACTGTAAATAAAAGTCTCTCGTGTTCAGATAGCCCTTAATAATAAATATAATGTAAATAAAAGTAAATATAATAATTTACTGAAATATATCTATCCATTCATTTTATAGTCAACTTTTTTTAACTGTAAAAGAAAGTCTTTAATGTTCAGATAGTCCTTTTTAATGAAATATATCAATCCATTCATTTTATGGTCAACTTTTTTTAATTGTAAGTGAAAGTCTTTGATTTTCAGATTTCATACGATTTAGTGGACATGGAAACCTTAATTTTGGGCAGAAGGGAAGTAATCTAATATCGTTTACCTGGTCTATGTGATGAGAGAAGTCGACAATTAATGCTTGTAAAAAAAGTATTTTGTAATTTAAACTGCACTTTACACTTAGCTGTGTCATTATTTCATACGAAATATAAAAATATGAAGATGAATTCATTGTCTTCAAGGCGGAGGAAAGCAAGAGAAGCAATTGGTCTGTTTCAGAAAGCATAAGTCAGCATACAAATTTCTCATAACCACTATGAAGTTATATGTAGTGACTTGCTGGCAAGGTTATCGCTGATCATCTTGCAAAAGTTGTTGACATTTATACTTGGTATTATGATCAAGCGAAATTAGTTAAAAAAATTTGAAACAAAATAAGACTTTAGGATGTAGTTTATTGGCAAAATTAAACGACCATTCATCTCACAAACTTTTCTCATCTCCGCATTTTTCCGGTGACTGGCTCGGATTAAAAAAAAACTATTTTTTGAATCTGAAAATCAGAAATAAATACTTCCTTATATGGGAATAAAAGAAGCAATAGAATAACAATAATCCCAGAAACTAAACTCCGTAAGACGCTCAATTTAATATTCCGATCTTGACATCCAAGATTCCGGTTAAATTAAAGTCAAGTAATAGAAAGCTGGTTTTTCAAAGTTTTTTCTCTTTCAATTTCCATCGATGTTCTTTGTATTCAGTATATTTATTGCGCATTGAAATATTTCTTACTTTTATATAAAACAGTTCTTTTAGAAAACTTATATCAAGTGCGTTCTGATAAAGTAAGATCGAAGGTCTCCACTAAATGTCATTTCAATTATTTGTACAAACCGACTGCTAGAATCATGACAAACACAATGTTTTCTGTAAAAAATCTGGTGTGATACACTCACACAACTTTCTCTTACTCCAGTTTTCAAAATTGTGATTGAAAAATTTTATAGTTAGTGCATCAAATCTAATGAAATTCGTTGGTGTTATTATGGAAAAAAGAGCAATAACTGAAAAAACTATTCATTAAAAACGCACTTCCGGTTTACTAATTTTCTTGAAATACGAAATTTTGGCCATCTATTTATTTATAATTAATTTTGTTTCGATGGTAGAATTGTATAATCAACTATGCACGTTAGAGAAAACATAATTCCAACCCTCCCCCAAAAGCCCCCTTAAATGTAAAACCGGAAGAAATGTTTCAAATAAAAGTTGTAGCGCTTTATATGTGTAGTTTAATGAAATTCGTTGGAGCCATTTTAGAGAAAATTGCAGAAAAGTAAAAAAAAAAAGCGTTCAATAAAGTGGTACTTCCGGTTGAGTAATTTTTACAGATAACCTACTGTCGGATCCTATGCTCATACCTAAACGGAATATCAAGTTTAAACTTTCTGCGATTTTTTTATTTTTAAGCTATATTGTTTACATACACACACATATACAGACCATTTTTCTAAAAACCACTTTTTTGGACTCAGGGGACCTCAAAGCGGATATTTCCGGTGAAAACTCGATATCGAAAATTTGACACGGTTACTTCCTCAAAGAAAGTACAAAAATAATGATTTTTTTTTTTTTTTAATTTACCAATTAACAGATTATCAAGAGCAAGTCTTGTGTAGTAGGATTTTTTTGGATGGGTTTAAGGAGATAGATAATTAATAAAAACTAGAAGTAGAGGCTTACTGTAGAATATATAATCTTATAATTTATTTATTACTAATGACTGAATTTAGTGACAGAGAAAGTGTGAGAGGGAGGAAGATAAAATGAGGGGTAAACGTATCAGTGAAAGGGGTTCGAACTAATGGTGATGTAGTTGGTCAGCTCGAAAGGCAGTGTTGGATTCGTAGGCTGGTGATAGAATTCTGTCCCTCCTTTTTGCGTATAAACTTCCATGGTGAGGGAAGCGGGGCCGTATTTGTTCCCCAAACTTGACTGGCCTAGCGTGGAAGCAGCGTTAGTGGCGTTATCTAGCGGATAGCATGTAACTAGGGAGGATATTGTATATGATATGCCATACAATATCGTACTTGTTAGTGATTTTTGAAGATAGATAAAACTGATTTAATGTAGGTGTTGCTTGCTATCTCCTTTGAGCGGAAACAGTACTGCTCGGCACCCGTGCATGATATTGCTCAAGCATTAAACCGGACTTAATATAAAGTATCCATAACGAAACTTGCTCTGAATAGTATATGGCACGATTTTATTATTCAAAATGTAATTCCTCTTCCTGTAAAATGAAACTGTTCAATGCAATCTGCCGTTCAATCCTTTGTTATGCCTCTCAAATCCCCAGGGTTATGAGAAATTTGAGCAACTTGAAAAAGCCTTGCGTTTTTTTATTAGAAAATTAATTGCCCTTCCTAAAACAACTCCTAATTATATGTTGTATTTGGAGACAAACGTAGATCAGCTGTTTCTGTTTACTCTGAAAATTCATTTTAATTATATCTTGAGACTTTTTAAACTTCCTGATTACCGCCTTCCTAAAATAGTCGCCCTTGAAGTTGTTGGTCGCGGTGCAATATGGCTTAAGAACTGGAATGCATTGTCTGCTGAACTCTCATGTGATTCGCTTTTTTCTTTAAACAATGTAGATGATTGACCAAGGCTGTTTAACGTTATATTAGAAAAATTACGAACTAAATTTAGAGAAGAGCTTTGTGAACAAGTTAGTTCCAGCTCACGATTCCTACTCTATAAACAATTAGATCGTAACTTTGACATGTTTGACTTCATTAATGAAAGAGCTCAGGGATTGACTTTGGTTTGGTTAAGATGGCTATTTAAGTATTTGAATGGTGCCCCAGTTCTTATAAGGGAAAATATAACGTGCTCCTTATGTAATGCCCGTGTTAGGGAGGGCATTGTTCCTTTTATGGCGGAAAGCACCATCTTGTCTGAGATCCATCATCTACATGTAGTTTCTGCCACTTTAACTAAAAGTCAGTTTATTGAACATTTAGAAAATAATTTTCGTCCTTTAATCAAATACGCTCGACATGCCTGTGGCACTATCGATACCATTTAGTAATGGAATTTAATTTTTGAATTTTTGTGATTACATATTTCATAATTTTTAGATTGTTTATTTTGAGTTACAAATTATATGTGTTATTAGGTGTAACTTTATTTTTGTTTCTTTTTCGAATTATTGTTCTTGTTTTTTTTTTCCTTTTTGTCCTTGTGTGTGTATATTTCTGTTCTGTGAATCGACCTCCGGCAGGCGGAATTTTTTCCATGCCGTATATTACTTGTATCATCCTTTTCACTATGCAAAATTTTTTTGGTGAAATAAAAAAGTGATATATATATAAAAATAAAAAAAATTGGGGCTTAATAAATCTGGATTATTCTGAAAACTTAAGTATATTGTTCCTTCTTCCTGGCTACTTCCTTTTTTTCCCTCCACTTGCTATCCTTGCTGGCCTTTGGTAGGGAATTATACTTGCTCCCTCTTTATTCACAACAAACATGGCTAATCTTCCATTTTCACCGATATTCATAATACCGGCATAGTTATGGTTCCATGGCAAGTTCAAGCTTATCTATCAAAACCCTGGAATCAGAACCCAGAATCCAGGCTCTGAAAGTGGAAAAAAATAAAAAACAACTTTTAAAATAAAATCAAAACAATATTATACTTTTAGATTATGTAATTGGAATATTAATATATTGATATTCTTAGGGGCAATTATTCTAGAATATCACTACATTCAATATTTGTAGAAAATCCAAATTAATAATATAATGTAACCTTTGGAGAAGTTTAATCTGACACCAGAAATTACTGTATGCTGCTTACTTTCTTGGCTGTACACACACACACACACACACACACACACACACAAGCACACAAACATACACACATCACTCACATATACATAATGTAGCTACTAAACTATACTACAGTTTCAACTTGTTTTCCTAATTTTGTAACAATATTCCAAACATGTTATTCCAGACAATACCCAGGCTTTAGGTGAATTTAACGTTATTAAACTCACCCAGGTTCAACTAACTAGTTTATATTGAAACATAATTATGAAGTTAACGATCTGTTATTAACTATTATAAAGTTAAAATGATAGTCATATTAAAATTCTATATAGATAAGAGAGTTGAACTTTCATTTTTTTCAAAATGGCTCTTGGTATGTTACTTATTAGATCGAAATAATGAAAATGTTAGAAATCATATTAGAAAATAGTATTTATCAAATAATATTTAAAATAATGTTGAGTTCAAGTATTGATCTGAATTATTGTAAAACTGAACGAGATTGTAAAAATACTTTAGTCACTTGTAGAATATTAATTCTTTTTCTCCCCTGACGCATTAAATTGGTTTTTTATTAACTTACATTGATATAAAAAATAGGAAAATATGCAGTTTAATGTGAATGTGCTTTATTGCAAGTCAAACACAACCACCCCTCTATAATATGCTCTGTTTGGTATAATCCTCAAAACCCGTTGCTATCTCGTATTTATTTTGCAATGCATACTTGTTTTCGCTTATGGCTGCTAGATGTCGGGCTAGTTGGAGTTGAATAATATTACATTATGTCACTTGTGAAAAGAAGTAATGGCTGTTTTTACTAATTGTCACTGTGATTAAAATTATAACCTAACTCACTATTTTTTTACTTTCTCTTACTCCTAGTAAGAGGAAGTATTGTAATCGTGTCAAATTTTCGATATTGAGTTTTCACCGGAATATCCGTTTTGAGGTCCCCTGAGTCCAAAAAAGTGGTTTTTAGGCAAGGGGCCTTGTGTCCATGTGTGCGTGTCCATGTGTGTGTGTGTGTGTGTGTGGGTGTGTGTGTGTGTGTATGTATGTATGTTTATGTGAACAGCATAGCTCATAAAACGAAAAAATCGCAGAAGAAAATTCAAAACTTGATATTCCGTTTCGGTATCACGATGTGATTCTGACAGTAAATTATCTGTCAAAATTCCTCACCGGAAGTACACTTTACTAGTTGGATTTTTTACATTTTTTTGCGATTTTCTCAAAAATGGCTCCGACGATTTTCTTTAAACTTCAAACATCACCACACATCAAAGAGCTACAACTTTTATTTGAAACATTTCTCCGGAAAATGCATTGAAGGGCACTTTTGGGGAGGGGTGGGGTTAGGTTTCCATCTAAAGTGCTATTTCAGTTTATTAGACAATTCTGTCATCTAAATAATGTTAATTAGAATTAAATATGTTGTTGAAATTCCGAGTTTCAAGAAAATTAGTCAACCGGAAGTGCGCTTTTACTGATCAGTTTTTTCAGTTTTCGACGAATTTCATTAAATTTGGTACACAAACTATAAAATTCGTCAATCATCACTTTGAGAACTGGAGTAAGAGAAAGTGTTTCACACCAGATTTTTTTTATTTAATAATAATCACATATTGCGCGGTTACAGAACAACAGCTGATTAATGTGACAATTATTAATTCCACTAAAATTAGTGGACTAAAGTTGTATTTTTAACCTCTAGAGTTGCAAAATGATTAATAAAAGTAAAAAAAAAACAAAAAAAAAAAACATAATTGCCATCTTTCAATTATACAAATTTTAACATTTGGAATTATGAAATATATTACTAATATTTGAGAAAAATAGTAGTTCTTAAATTAAATATTGCTTTTCATCATTTTAAAAGGGAAGGGAATAGCTAAGTGGTTAGCATACTCGACTCCCACGCGGAAATCCCTGGTTCTAGTCCAGCTGTGCTGCCCTTAGATTTTTTCTTCCTAGAAGCCCCTAGTGTCCGGTGATGGACAGTGTTGTCTGTAACGAGATAACACTGCCTTAAATTGGTTCTTTCTCAACTTAAATGGATATAGGAAATATGAAAAGATGCAGTTACTGTGAATGTACTTTAATGCAAATCAAACACAACCTCCCCTCTATAATATGATCTGTTTGGTATAACCATCAAAACTCGTTGTTATCTGGTATTTGTTTTGTAATGCGTTCTTGTTTTTGCGTATAGCTGCTAGATGTCGGGCTAGTTGGAGTTGAATAATATTGCATTATGTCACTTGTGAGAAGAAGTCATGGAGGCCGGCAGTGCACTGAGAAGGCACCTGGCGCCAGTGACCATGGTTGTTGGCGCGCTTTAAATTAACAAAAAAAAAAAAAAAATCAATTTAACAACACATTAATTATCAGGAAACATTTTATAGTTTTGCTTAATGTTATATAACCTTTTTGAATGTAACTTCCTCTTTTCAATGGACAACGTTCTTTTAGAAGTTACAATAATAATTTGCTCCGCCAGTTGGGACAGATTCCGTTTAACCCCCAAAATCACTTTGAAATTAATATTTTGTAAAAAAAAAAAAAAAAAAGTTCCAAATATAAGTGATATATTTCAGGTCACTATATATAATCTGTGAAGTTAGTATGCAATGGAAATCGTTATAATCGATTTCAAGAAAATTCTCA
>JAAEAF010014489.1:55000-68641 GCA_011037195.1 Triatoma infestans
GGACTGTTTTTATTGAAAGCTAATAAAACTACGCAGCTTGAAGTGCTGTCCATGTCAGCTCAGTAGATCTCTTCTTATCACACAGATATCCTTTTTCTTCGCTTGACATTCAGGTCAGAGGTTAAGGTGAAGCAGTGTTTTTCAGGCATTTTCCCAGCATGAAGAATTTTGGGTCTCTCATCCGCATCGTGAAGTGTGGCATAATTAAAGCTCAGCTTCAGTGCATTAGTCTACTCATATACTGATAGTAATTGTTTTTCACGAACAAATTTGTTGTCATAAGTGGTGTTTTTAAAATGCTGGGCACCATAGCCTTGCAGTTTCCAACTTATCCATTCATCGAAAGCCTTTTCTTAGTCTCTGCCTTATCCTTTTTAAATTTTAGGCATCTTCGACACTGACATCCTCCGGGCCAAGTCGATTCGCACAATCCTTAACCTCATGAAAACATAATCATCTAACTTGGCTAACTTTTGTACGAAGGACCACAACTGAATGGGTGATTTCTAGATGCAGCGAAGTAACCTAATCCCTCGGTATGTGTGTGGGACATAGAGCATTGCTGTGGCATTGTTGGCGGGCAAGTCACTCATTGCTTTAACGCTACGATAAATCACGGAATCCAGATCGTCTAATACAGCTGGGGACACCTTTGTGAATGTGTAATTTGAAGGTAGTACGTGAGGTAAGGAAAATACAATGAATTATGATCTTAAGCTTTTTGGTTGGGCTTTAGTAAGCCTGATGCTACCAACTTATTCAAATGATCATTAAAGTGGAAATCTCTTCGTAAATTTAAGGGATTTACCTTTTTGAATTTTTGTAACGGGGGAAGACAGTCAGGGCTTAGAAGACAAGGTTAATCCCCCCTTCCTGATGGGATTTCATTTCTGCAAGTTAACTTTACGAATTAATTTTAGATAGCTTAAATGCAATTTTCTTTCAAGATCAAATAAATATTATTTTGATTCGTTGCCATGGGGCTTATGAAAGTTTATTTCTGCCTATTTCTGAAAGGGGTATCTATTCTGCCTATTTGATTAAGGCAGACTGTTGAAAAAGCCTTAGATCTTGAATCTTAGACTGCCACAAAATCTGCTCTGATTATGAACTGAGTTTCTTAGCATTTAGGTAATGAGTTTATAGATAAATAATGGAAATTGATTATTTTTTTTTAATTAAGAAATTAAAACTATATATTTCGTTGTAAAAGTAAATCTCATTGTAGAATTCAAATCGTAAAATAAAGAGAATTTCTTAAGTAAATCAAACAGCATACGAGCTTTACACCCGAAAATCAGGTAAAGTTTTATGAACATTACAATAAAGTTGTAAACGTGAACATAAAGTTTATAACAAAATAAGGACTAAAATAATAAATCCCTTGTTACCACATAATAATAATCTGATTTCTTAAGTAGGATTTCATAAAATCAAGTCAGGATTAGTTTTCCATAATCCTAGGTACTTAAGAAATAATAATAATAATAATAATAATAATAATAATAATAAAACTTTATTTTAAAAAAGGTAATTACAAAGCATTATTGACAAAACAGTATATTCGACATGGCGAGAGCCGTCTGCCAGAGTTTACTATTAATGAAAAAAAAAACAACAAAGAAAAGCAAAAAAAAGAAGAACTTCTTTCTAACTAAAAATAAAATAAAATAAAAATAACCCTAAAAAATAAGAATATAAAAAACATAATAATGCTATAGTGAAACATAAAGGGATTTACAATAATTATAATACAAACACTAATTATAAAAAAACAAATTAAATAGTGGAAATTAAAGTAATTGGATATTTAAAATAATAAAAACTAAGTAACTTAACTACGATAAATACATATACAAGTAAGACTGATACTAAATTATTTCTCAATCACTATCTTTCTAGGATGACTCTATGAGCCAATCATACCTTACTCTCCAAGCGTGTCGAGCATAGCGGATCAGTGGACGAGGATCTGCCTGACCGGACAGAAAAGCAATAATTTCATCTCTAGAAAGGTTTCGTTTATCAAAGTAAAGAATTCGGAATTCTGCCAATAGAGGACACTCGCCCAGAAAATGATATAATTCTTCGCGAGTGTTGAAATTGCAGAGCGAGCACATTTCCACATCAGGTTCTCTGCTAAGCCAAGGTCTATAATTTAAGAATAAAAGCTCTCCTCTCAGCTTAAATAACCAGCGGAGTTCAGCATGCTTTAATTTCTCAGAGAAAGAAACCGTTACAGTGTTCCGATGTTCTGAAATGAGAACCCTGTACAATAAAAAGCGTTCAGATTCTACTGCACGATTTACAGAACATTCCAGGCGAGACTTAGTAATAATATCGGAAAGTTTCAGAAGCTGTTTAGGGCAATTAGGTGGGTTCTCCAAAGACCAGTGAAAATCATAGTGGTAACACCTAGTAAGCGTAAGCCAATGTTTAAACCAGTAAACTCTATTGCTGATGACCTGAAGGGCAACAATTTTCGGTAAACGGTAGTCGGGTAGGGACAAAACTTTAACTATATATTTCAAATGAAGGTGAAGCGTATAAGCTTCTAAAGGCGGCAGTTCTGTCTCTATTGCTAACATGTATGTCGGTGCGGTTGATGGCAGACCAAATAACTTCTTTATAAAAAATCTTTGAAATTTTTCCAAAATTTCATACGATTGGAAACCCCAAACTTGGGAACCATAACAAACAACTGCGCGTGATACACTATTAAAAACTTGAATCTTAGCGTTTAACGGGATATTGTTGTTTGAGATAAATTTGGACCAGACCCTGTTTAAGCCAAGTTTTGCTGAGGAGATTTTTTCTTCCAGATGAGGAATAAAGGAAAGGCGGGGAGTCAAAATTATACCCAGGTACTTGTATCGGTTTACCAACTCAATCCTTTCGCTTTTATAAAACCACTTCTCAGATGCCGCAAGTCTGCCTCCCTTACGAAAAATCATTATTTTCGATTTCTGAAGATTTACTAATAAATTCCACTGGTCGCAGTAATTTGCTAAGATATTAATATTTCTCTGGAGACTCAACGGGTTATCAGCTAAGAGAACGAGATCATCTGCGATTTTGATTTTGGTACCTCCTACTGTAACTCCTCCTTCTAAGATAGACGGAAGGTCATCTATAAACAGAGAGAAAAGGATAGGGCTTAAAAGACAGCCCTGCCTAACACCTGAACCCACCCGGAAATAATCTGAAAATCCATCTCTACCACGCACTGAGGATGAGGCTGAAAGATATAATTGTTTTAAGATCTTTAAAAATTTAGAGGAAACATCTAAATTAAATAACTTTAAGAAAAGAGAAGAATGATCTACGGTATCGAAAGCCGATTTTAAATCTACAAAGAAACAGTAAATTTTCTTGCCTTTTTTAGAAAGTTTAAGATTTATTAAACTTGTTAAAATAAAAATGTTATCAATAGCGGAATATCCGTTCCTGAATCCAGCTTGGCTTTCGCTCAACAAATTATTTTGGGTAACAAACTGTTCCAATCGGCGGAGTAATAGAGATGTGAATATTTTCGCTAATGTATTTAAACATGATATACCTCTGTAGTTAGAAACCTCATTGACATTTCCTCGTTTGTAGAGAGGGAATATTATAGATTTACTGAATGACAAGGGAGCAACACCAGTCTCATATATGTAATTGATAAAAGCCAAGAGTTTATCTATAAAGGCAGGAGTAGCATTTTTATAAAATTCGTAGATTATGCCATCAGGCCCTGGCGCTTTATTGCTTTTAAGCAGGGAGATAACGTGAAGAAGCTCGTCAAGGGAGAAAGGAGAATCCAATAAAGGAGATACATTGAAGGGCTCTGCATAGGAGCTTGAAGAAACTAGAGGTGGATTAAGCTCCTCTTAAATTTAGATAAAATTAAGATAATATTTGTCAGTAAGCAACGGTATTTCTCTATTTTGAAGTTATAACAAAATATCTTATGAATTTGATATAAATACATTATAAATGTGTCAGCATATACCATGGATTGCAACGTGGCCTGTATATAAAGTTAAAGGGTGGTACATGTGGCATGGAACGTGTTCTTAATGTTGTATAGAGAGTGAGTGAGATTACAGCAACAAAGCAAGCCGATATGGCTGCTCAATTCCATTGAATGGCTAAGGAACATAGCTTATTGATCAATCTTCATGAGACAAATTCAAGTTAAACAAGGCACTCAAGTTAAACAAGAAACTAATCTAAATATTGCGAACTTGAAGAAAAAAGATAAAAAAAAAAATTCAATAAACAGTGCTTTTAAATTAAACTGTCCAGAAAACAAAGTTTTTTCAAAGCCAGAAATATGTTTCTACAGGATTCCAAAAGAATACATAATAATTTGCTCCGCTAGCTGGAACAGATTGTCTTTGTCAATGCCGTCAATGTCAGCAAAAAATTCTACAGCAGCCAGTGGGATCGCGCCCTGGCGATCTGTGAACCATAGACCGTAAACTACAAAGTTCTTATTTCCAAGTTCGTGAAGGAACTTTTTTTTGAAAAAATTAATGGCTTCTCTTAAATAGCTTCATCTTTCCTTTTGTTGCACCGCTGTCTGGATCAGTTGTCTCATACACTAACGCAGGTGGACTGTTTTTATTGAAAGCTAATAAAACTACGCAGCTTGAAGTGCTGTCCATGTCAGCTCAGTAGATCTCTTCTTATCACACAGATATCCTTTTTCTTCGCTTGACATTCAGGTCAGAGGTTAAGGTGAAGCAGTGTTTTTCAGGCATTTTCCCAGCATGAAGAATTTTGGGTCTCTCATCCGCATCGTGAAGTGTGGCATAATTAAAGCTCAGCTTCAGTGCATTAGTCTACTCATATACTGATAGTAATTGTTTTTCACGAACAAATTTGTTGTCATAAGTGGTGTTTTTAAAATGCTGGGCACCATAGCCTTGCAGTTTCCAACTTATCCATTCATCGAAAGCCTTTTCTTAGTCTCTGCCTTATCCTTTTTAAATTTTAGGCATCTTCGACACTGACATCCTCCGGGCCAAGTCGATTCGCACAATCCTTAACCTCATGAAAACATAATCATCTAACTTGGCTAACTTTTGTACGAAGGACCACAACTGAATGGGTGATTTCTAGATGCAGCGAAGTAACCTAATCCCTCGGTATGTGTGTGGGACATAGAGCATTGCTGTGGCATTGTTGGCGGGCAAGTCACTCATTGCTTTAACGCTACGATAAATCACGGAATCCAGATCGTCTAATACAGCTGGGGACACCTTTGTGAATGTGTAATTTGAAGGTAGTACGTGAGGTAAGGAAAATACAATGAATTATGATCTTAAGCTTTTTGGTTGGGCTTTAGTAAGCCTGATGCTACCAACTTATTCAAATGATCATTAAAGTGGAAATCTCTTCGTAAATTTAAGGGATTTACCTTTTTGAATTTTTGTAACGGGGGAAGACAGTCAGGGCTTAGAAGACAAGGTTAATCCCCCCTTCCTGATGGGATTTCATTTCTGCAAGTTAACTTTACGAATTAATTTTAGATAGCTTAAATGCAATTTTCTTTCAAGATCAAATAAATATTATTTTGATTCGTTGCCATGGGGCTTATGAAAGTTTATTTCTGCCTATTTCTGAAAGGGGTATCTATTCTGCCTATTTGATTAAGGCAGACTGTTGAAAAAGCCTTAGATCTTGAATCTTAGACTGCCACAAAATCTGCTCTGATTATGAACTGAGTTTCTTAGCATTTAGGTAATGAGTTTATAGATAAATAATGGAAATTGATTATTTTTTTTTAATTAAGAAATTAAAACTATACATTTCGTTGTAAAAGTAAATCTCATTGTAGAATTCAAATCGTAAAATAAAGAGAATTTCTTAAGTAAATCAAACAGCATACGAGCTTTACACCCGAAAATCAGGTAAAGTTTTATGAACATTACAATAAAGTTGTAAACGTGAACATAAAGTTTATAACAAAATAAGGACTAAAATAATAAATCCCTTGTTACCACATAATAATAATCTGATTTCTTAAGTAGGATTTCATAAAATCAAGTCAGGATTAGTTTTCCATAATCCTAGGTACTTAAGAAAAACTATATATACGCAATCTAACCAAATTTGATTTTATTGTAAACTATTCAAAAATTTTATATTAAGCCCGCTTAAAGAACTCGTGGTTTAAGTTTATTATTAATTCATGATGCCCGCTTAAAATCGTTATTTTGTAAAAATAAACCACCGTCGTTTTGGTCCAAAAATAAATTTAAGGCGAGATCAATATTAAAATGTCTTTAGATGTAATCTCTCCTGTATGAAATCTTAAAAGTAAATTCGCTACTGATTTTCGATTTTTGAGAACCGTAACAGAAGAAGGAAGAGAGCCTAGTACTAAAAGAATGCACATTTAAGCGGAGAAGAGCGTAATATTTGAGAATTCAACAATCTACTAACTGAGAACATCCTGTAGGATTTAGTCCGAGGTTTGGTCCAATAACAAAGTTCCTTAAAATCTGTCTTTTTCCGAAGATATTCAGATTAGGTGTTCTATTAGATCTTTGTTAAGCACTCTGATATTTGCCTAACGAAATTGATTATTCAGATAAAGTTCCAAACAAATCGTGATAGAATCCACATCAAATTAAGTAATTATTAATTAATTAATCCACTAATTTCATTAAAGCATGACTATATAATGCTGTGAAGTCGTACATCTCCAATTAACTGATATTCTACAAACCTAGAACTGTAGCAATTATAATAGATATAAGAAGGAGAGAATTAGAGAGATTGGGTTTAAGAGATGAAATAAATTAGAATTAAACGCTGAACACCGTATAATGAAAGAGAGACACAAAACTGCCAGAACTTTACAAGTATAATAGAAAAGGGTAGTAATAGAATGTTGCTGACTCGTTGTAAACTATTGTAAAAACTGTTCCCTTGTAGGGCTAGCTCGGCTGTATATATACAGAGTCTCCCACTCTAGTCTAAGTAGCGAGTGAGACTGTCAACATTGTGTTTCTCTCTGCTCCACGGATCCACAATGCATTTGACCTTAATATTTGAACAGTTATGACAGTTGAATTATCACCAAAGTGACAATTTAGTGGAAAGATTAACAATGTTGCACGCCCCTAGAATCCTCCAAAAAATTGTCTCAAATGAAAGTGATAAGCGAAAATGATGCTTATGACACCATTTCACGTACAGTGCTTATTAGATATCTAAAATTCCTGCAAGTGCCTGTGAAAGTGATTAGACTGGTGAATATGACCCTAACTAACACCGTAGCTAAAGTATTGGTGCAAGGCAATGTGTCTCAAGAATTCCCAGTGAACACTGGTCTCAGACAAGGAGACCCATATCACCCATCCTCTTTAATCTGGTGCTGAAAAATGGCAGTAAGGAAAATAACATCCAATACTGGAGGCAGCATATACAACCGCATGACCCAGTACTTAGCCTACGCAGATGATGTAGTGCTTATTGCAAGATCTGCTGCGGCACTAAAAAAGGAGCTGCTATTTTCAAGTTTCGCGTCAATGAAGGAAAAACGAAATATATGGTAACTACAAGAAGACAAAGAAATTTCCGAGAACTTCAAGTCGAGCCGTACCGTTTTGAAGGGGTAAGGGAATTTAAATATTTAGGAGCAACTCTTACGGCCAAAAATAAGGTCAACAATGACATCAGAAGTAGAATTTTAGTCGGAAATAGATGCGCCTGGGGGCGCTAAGATCGACGATCCGTAATAAGTATGTCTCCAGGCAAGGTAAAGTTGCCATATACAAGACCATCCTCAGGCCAATCATTATGTATGGTTCTGAGACTTGGACATTGACGGTAGCCGACGAATACAAACTCAACTGCTGGGAAAAGAAGTGTTGAGATATATATACGGGCCAGCAATGGTGTCGAAAGAACGCTGAGTTGAAGCAACTCTTTAAGGAGAATGACTTAGTCACGGTGGTAAAGCTGGGAAGATTGCAATAGTTAGATCACCTCCACAGAATGGAAAGTGAGAGAGCGCCGTGGAAAGCATATGAAGGTCACCCGACTGCGATGGTTGCAGGATGTAGAGTCCGATCTCCGAAACATGAAAGTAAGGCAATGGAAAAGGAAGGTTATGGACAGGGATGACTGGAACCATCTGCTGCAGGAAGCCAACCAAGGTCCTTCATGGACCGTAGTGCTACAGGAAGAAGAAGAAGAAGCAGCGAAAATGATAGGTACACTATAAAAAATTTGAAAAAAATTGTTAGAGCCATTTTAGAAAAAAAAAATCATGAAAAATGGAACAAAAATTCCGTAAATTCTCACTTCCGGTTGACTGATTTTTAACCGTAACATGGAATCAGAGGCGGAAGTGCATCCAAAAGGGGTTTCTTGCGTTTTTCGAGGTTTTTTTTTATACCTATTTTGTTATAGATATGTACGAGATAACATTTGCCAATAATTTTTTTTCGTCTTCTTGAACCTCAAAGACGTATTTCCGGTGAAAACTCAATAATCAAAAATTTTGATCTCAATATCTCAATACCTCTTACGCTAGTAAGAGAAAGTAAAAAAAAAGAACAAGTTGATTTCATTATACTCTATATTCTCTAATAAATTATTCCAAGAGAGTGTAAGTACCAAAGTTCTTAGAAATCTCAGCTTAATAATACATATGTATAACAGGAAGAACTTAGATAAATTTCATATAGTGATATGCTTTGAAAATAAGTTTTAGAAACTTGTCACTGGGTTGTTAACTCTGCCTTAGATATATAATATAACCAAAATGTTTCTAAAGGAGCAGATAATCACTATTTTAAGAGGGAGAAATGGAGTTAATAAAGTTCTATTACTAAGTGTCATCAAGTTTACAGTCTCAGATATAACATTTATGTAATATTTGATAATAACATGATAGACAGACACCCCCCCCATATAAGTGCTATCATTTCGCTATTGTGGTTTAGATATATAGTGATCGTCATCATGAAAGTAATAAATTTGGAAATTGAGAGAATAGTTTGAAATACCATATTATGGTTATGAAGATGAATAAGTTTATTTTAGGAAATTTTAAAAAATTTGGTGTGATACAATCAATCACACAACTTTCTCTTACTCCAGTTTTCAAAATTGTGACTGACAAATTTTGTAGTTGATATATCAAATTTAATGAAATTCGTCGATGTTTTTATAGAAGAAAATCGCAAAAATTAAAAAAATAAATTCCTAGTAAATACGCACTTCCGGTCATCCGATATTTTTCAAACTCGGAATTACAACTACATATTTAATTCTAATTAATATTATTTGGATGATGGAATTGAATAAAAAACTGAAACAGCACTTAAGAGGAAACCGTAACCTCACCCCTCCCAGTAAATGATAAGTACCCGTAAATGAATTTTTCCCTGAGAAATGTTTCAAATAAAAGTTGTAGCTCTTTGTATGTGCAGTTGATGCACCAAGTTTTGTAGAAAATCCGTGGAGCTATTTTTGAGAAAAACGTAAAAAAGTAAAAAAAAAAAAAAAAAATAGTAAAGTGGTACTTCCGGTTGAGGAATTTTGACAGATTACCCACTGTCAGATCCCATGGTGATAACTAAACGGAATATCAAGTTTGAACTTCCTACTTTTTTTTTTTTGAGTTATGGTGTTCACATACACACACTCACACACAGTCCATTTGCTAAAAAACAACTTTTTTGGACTCAGGGGACCTTAAAACGGATATTTCCGGTAAAACTCGCTATCGAAAATTTGACACGATTAAAATACTTTCTCTTCCTAGGAGTAAGAGGAAGTAATTATTACAATATTCAAATTCTGGTGTCGTACACACACTTTCTCCTCATTCCAATTTAATTAATCAAAAGTTTTCCTTAAAAACTTATACTTTTACTTTCTCTTATTAGTAAATGTTAGTTCTTCATATTTTGGGGGGGGGAAACTATCCCCGCCCCCAGAGCCCCTCTGAAATCAATTTTTATAAAAAAAAAATTTCAAACAAGACTATTAGATCTTTGTATGTATAGTTAGTTAATTTTCCGTGGTTCAATGAAATGTAATTTAATGGTGTGGATGTGTGTGTAGGTAGCTTGTGGCGTAGCGTTTTAGCGAAAAGGGCTTGTATGTTTGCTTGAGATAGAATGCAAGAATAATTAAGAACACACTGGTAGTTTAAAACAATATAATCTCTAAGAGAAATTAAGTTAACAACAATATGCTTATAAATTAATTGGAATAACTCTTAAAACTTGATACTGGCACTGATGTTTTCACTTTGGTAGCTAGAACGAGTCTGTTAGTAAATTTAAGTATTTTACAATATCACGCTATTATGTTTAAGAAATTAAGTATTTATCAAGATTAATGCAAAGCTCTTATGTTTTAACTTATAACTGGCACTAATTTGAAGAGGGCGATTCCTGAAGTGTCCTGTTTGAAGGCTGAGTTTGGACTATCTTTTTTGAACTGAACTATTTGAAAGCTATGGCAGATCTATTCTTTGGAATTGCTCTCTCTCTCGCGGGGGAATTCACTTATACAAAAGAATTGCCCTAACGGAATTTAGTGACTTTGTTTTCTTAGTAGCAATGACCAGATTTAATATACCTGGTTCTAAAATACACACTTTTTGAAGGTAAATTCACAGCACTAAAATAATTATAAAATATTAACAAAAATACAATTTTGGATACTATAAAATATTCAGAAACTTTAAACTATTATTTTTCGATTTTGTCCTTCCACTACAGAAACCTCATAGCTCTTTATGGTGAGAATCAAGAAAACGAAAAAAAAAACTGTTCAGTTAAGTTGTAATTCCGGTAAGCCGATTTTCTTCAAGTTCGGAACTTTGGCAATATAATTTATATTATATGGAATAATTTATATTAGATGGTAGATTGAATTGTAAATTAACTGAAAAGATACATTAAAGAAAAGCGTAGCCCCCCATTCCTTTCACAAAACTGTTCTTAAATAATTTTTCCAGAACAAGGTTTCAAATCAAAATCATAGACTTAAATGTGTGTGTAGATAGTATATTGTGAAGTTTAAAGAAAATTGTTAGAGGCAGTTCCGAGAATCATGAAAAACTGAAAAAAAAAAACAACAAACAAACACTGAATTCAGTAAAGTGTTGCACTTTCCATTGATGGACTTTAACCAAATCCTTTCTGTAAGATAAGGTAGAGTCTAACTAGAATAGCAAAGTTTAAGCTTTCTGCGACATTTCATTTTTGAAATATTTTGTTAACATACACACACACACACACACACACAAATACACATACACATAGATCGTTCGCTAAAAAACTTTTTTTTATATTCAGGATGCCCGAAAACAGGTATTTCCGGTGAATATTCAATTTCAAAAATCTAGCACGATCGCCAAATCTCACCGTCACTTTTTTTTTTTTTTACGAATGCCGAGTCACTGGTGTTCACAGCCATTCGACTCCCAGACTGCCCAAGAAATTTTTAATAAACAACAATAAGGTGCAAATGTGTCCGGAGATAAACGTGTCCTGTTGCCAGTTTAAAGCACGCAATCGCTTCACTTCTGGGCAGATTATGGGGTAACCGATCTTCCGTGTGCTCAGTATTCTCCACTGTTTTTCTCTAGGCTGTTCCTGGAGTCGTGTAACTACCTCCTGCCTGAGCCTCTCCTAAACTACCACCAAGTCACTCGCCTTAGAAATATCTCCAATTTATTTTTTTTTTTTTTTTATCCTACGCTTACCGTATACTACTTGCTTATCGGCAATTAAGTTTCGGGCAGACCAATATCTTATAAAGGTTTCTTATAACTTAAGTTTTCTTTACTCTCACCCAATTTACTGCAATTCTTTAAGTGGGTGGCGTCAAAAACTCAAGGCAAGGCAAATAATCGTGGCCTGTCAGGGTTCTGAAATTAGCCACAAACCCAGGGCGTGGCAAAGAGTGTGGAATATTTTCCTTCAACAACAAGCAGCCGTAGCGCTTCCCCTACATATCCATCGACCATTTATGGTTCACCCTATTGGCAAACACCACCCAAGTTTCCGCTTTGGCAGTCCTTAGCGACACAGGTATAACCGGTTGGTTCAAGGAACAGCCCATTTTAGCCAACTTATCGGCTATCTCATTTCCAGACACTCCACAATATGCTGGAACCCATTGTATCATTATTGTCCATTTCAGGCAGAGCAATTCGTGGAGATACCATCTGGCTTCTTCCTGGTACACCGTGTCAGGGGGGAATATCTCCAAATTAGAATATCTCCTATCTTTTCCAATATTCGACGGCACAGATCTCTTCTTAATTGGGAAAATGTTACAGTAAAGAACGTGAAATGTCGTAATACAGAGATTTTTTATGGAGTCCCACAATGGAGGTTTTTCTCTCCATAGTGAGGATTCTTCTTAGTCCTTTGGAGGCACTGAATACTGGTCCATCCTTCAGTGTATGTATATATCTACTCTTAGTATATATATATATATACTGTAATATGATTTGTATTGGGGGGGTGGGGGTAAACTAAATATGTTAATTAATAACTAGTTATTATGATTTATATTTGGAACTTCTCAAAAGGGATCTCGTGAGGTCTGTGTTTATACAGAAGTTGGAGAGGATGAAAAAAACAATTAAATATATAGATTCAAAAAATATATAATTAAAAAACAATATATATCAAAAATAAATAAATACAATATTATGATATAACAACATATTAAGTATCTGGTCATTTAGGAGAATTCGCTTTTTATAAACTTACATATTTTACATATTTACTGACTTGAAGAAGGTTGGGTTTCTTGGGGTACTTCCACCACTCACTACTGTAACATGGCTTTTTCTAAAGACAGACTTCACTCTTTTTATAGTACAAATTTTGAACTGACCCACCTTCCCTAAAAGCGTCCACCTTTTCTACCACCACCCCGGAGAAAGTGAGAAGAGGGAAATTCCCTTTGTCCTAAATAAATGTAGTGATAGGGGGTAGGCCAGGTATCTCTGACTCAACTAACTGTTTCTTTTGTGCCTTCCAACATTCAAAAAACCCAACTTTATAAATATATGCATTGGAAAAAAATTCCTTACTTTACAATCATAAAATATATAACAAGAATATAATTCTATACAATTTACATTTATTAATTCGCCCAAAGGTGTACACATTACAATACTTTTTCAATGATCTCTGGGTTCTTGTTAAGCTAGTGTTCTGTCAAATAATGGATGTAGAAACTTTACATCTTTGGTAACTACTACAACATGACTCCTCCCCGCAAGACCAATCTGTGAAGCAAATTTAGAAAAAAAACTAATAAGTTACAACTTGTTCATTAACTCCATAGTTAACTTAGCTTCCTAATAACTTCTTGTACCACTATGATTTTGTTCAATAGCCATTCAAAAGTGTTAACACTTTTCTATAACGCATTCTGAATTGTAAATTTTATATTTCTCATATGGAAGAATGTCCAATGTGAAATAAAAGTTGTTATACTTAATTTGTACAAATTAAACCATTGATTTACATTATTACTTTCTCTTACTCCTAGTAAGAGGAAGTATTGTAATCGTGTCAGATTTTCGATATCGAGTTTTCACCGGAAATATCCGTTTTGAGGTCTCCTGAATTTAAAAAAGTGGTTTTAAGCAAATGG